>JANAVB010006198.1:7386415-7454740 GCA_029216955.1 Iris pallida | reverse complement strand
TGAGCGATTGCTGATTCAAATTATCTTATGCATGTTTTGTACCATGTTGAATGTCTTTTAGTGATTGTTCAATGGCAGTGAACGCTGTTCTGTATTAACAGATGAGGTCTCTGGTTCATCTCCAACAGCGTAGGATTCAACCTCTCTTGAAGATATAGAAGGATCAGTATAGAAGTATGAATCGACATTGTCAGTCTCAGACTCAAAAGATTGAGTACCCCCAGCTTCTGAATCAGAAGTCTGCATTTGTCTTTGTCTTCTTGACCGAGTATTTTTATATACCCCCTTAAAAGAATCAAGAAGTCTGTTGAACTGTTGCTGACCTGGAGATTGGGACATATTCTGTCTTGGTCGTCGTCCTCTGTTAGTATGAGACGCCATGTTGACTGATGCATATGACAGCTCATGTTCTTGGTCTTCAGCTTGATGTTGAGGCGAATTAAAACTTAATCGATCAAAAACTGACCATTTTGAAGCCGAACAACAACAGTTGATCACAACCTGGTGATAATCACAATGATATTTTTCTTGGGGAAATATCACCGGAGATTGTCTATTCTTACGCTTTTGCATTAGCAATTCACGTAAGAAGAAGGAGGAGGGAGTAGTCTTCTTTATTACATTAGGGGTAGAAAAACGTTTAGTACCCTGTGTATAAAGAAGATTACTGGCAGCATTCGCAGAACCAAATTGTACATTTCTACGGTTTGGAGTTGTGTGCGTAAATCTTGAAATTTTTAGCACAAAGAACTCCATTTTCATTGCGTGTAATTTGTAGATTTGGTACTTTACGTAGAGCAGTATAAGAAGGCTGTTGGTGTAGAACTGAAGTTTTACCAACATGATTTTACGCTGCACACGTTTAGGTACATTCACATTAGATGTGTAAATATCTTTGCGAATTTTATCTACACTGCCACAGACAGGAGACTTACCTTCACGTGTAGAGTGTAAAAATTGGTTATCTACCACATCAGACGGGAGATTTTCCTTTACGCAAAGAGCGTAACTTGTGTGTGTCTACCGCGTCACAGACGGAAGACTTATTCTTACCCTCAGAAGTATTAGAGTCTGCAACATTACAAATGGGAGACTCATCTTTATGTATTGAGCGTAAAAGTTGGTTTTTACCCACTGAGCATAAAACCTGGTTCTTACACAGTGGGCGTGAAACCTGATTATCTTCATCATTACAAACGGGAGATAAATCGTCACACTTTGAGTGCAATTCTGAAGTAAGGACTGCCTCGTTACGAACGGGAGCCCCTACAACAGGAGTGGGAAGAATTCCCTTGCCACTAGCAGCAACAGAGAGATCAGAAGCTATTTTGGATTTAGGAATCCAAACTTTTCGTGCTTTGCGAGATTTTTGAACATTGGAGTAGCGAGAACCACCCCAGTTCGGAGCATTTCTTCCTAGGCAGTCTGGTTGAAGTGTACAACCAGAGTCTTCTTGGTCGAACCGACCGAAACATCATTATATTGAGCAATTGCCTTCTCGTCAGAGAGAAGGTGATCCCCAGCAGAGTCGCCATTTTTGTTTCACTTAACAAAATGCCTGGAGGAATTGGCTTTTAAAAATAAAACAAAAAAAGTACAAGAAGTACAAATTTGATTCTGGGGAAGTATTGCTAGGGAAGTATGATCTGTAAATGATCACTTTGTTCTTTGGACCATATGTGATGATGAAGATCGCTGCTTGAAGTTGAACAACCGAAGAACTAAGTCACCAGAAAGATATCGACGCACTTGGGCACTGATGGCGAGGCCGAATGCTTTCCTGCTTTGCTTCACTCTGTTCTAAAAGAAAGGTTGAAGAAGAATGCTCTCGAAATCTCTAAGTTCTGATCTCTGTATTCTCTTCTGTCTCTGTGTGTGTGTCCTTGAAAAAAATTAGTCCATTATAGGCTTGGGCTCTTGTGCGTAAAAACTCAGTGAGAGTTCCGTCTTTACGCCAACAACCGCCACCCACGACCAAAGTCATCCTCTGTATGTGTTGACACGTGTCCCATCATTTCATTAAGAATAGGATGCACGTACACACGTTCTTCGGGATGTGTGGCATGAAAGCCATGTAGGCAAACCACGTTCCAAGCTGGTCAGAAGAATAGGGCGTAAAACAACCCCAATGTAATCTGAGCGTAAAGCAGTAGACTAGGCGTAAAGTAGCCCTGACATAGACTTCCCGTGTAAAGTGGTTGTTAAATAACCATGAGCGTAAAAGTAGCTCAAATAGACTTTACGCACACGTCAACTGTTGAGCGTAAAAGCTCGTATAGTCTTCATGCGTAAAAGAAGCCATAGTGTGAGCGTAAAGTAGCTCAATCCACATACTAAACGACAACATTGGTCTCTTTGTAAAAACAAATCCCTTTGAATTCTGTGATATATGCCACCATTAATATCTCCATGTCAGAGTTTGCATTAAATGCGAGACTTGACAGCTTTTGTAACACCCAGTTTTCTGAAATTGGGGTAATTTTGAAAATTTATTATTTTTTATTTATTAGTGATATTTTAGTCATGGTATGATTTTCTGGTGATTTTAGTTAAGTTAAACCATTTTCTAAGTCATGACTTATGACTTTGTGACTTTGCTAGCAAAACCTTAGTATAAACCCTAGTTTTTCATAACCTAGAGACTAACCATGATCATGTGAGCTTAGCCATAGGCTTAGAACACCATATTAGTGGTTTTTGGCCAAAAGGGTATTTTGGTAATTTACTAGTCTTTATTTGAGATTATGTGATTTTAATATTATTTAATTCTTGGTAAGTCTCATGACTAGTCCCTAACCTATCCCACCCTAATCTAGAGGTTAGCCACTAACCTAGAAGCTTTAGGAAGGATTTTTGGTTAAGGGTTGAAGTGAGGAAAATATCTAGTTTACCTTTATTTGATATTTTCCTTAAATCACTCCAAATATCTCACCCTTTACACAAAGTCCATGCCTTAGCCATGAAGGAAGGGCAAGGACACCCCCCATGCCATGGCCGGCCAAGGGTACCCCCCCTAGCTGGTACACACTTCTATATAACCCTTTGTATTCATTCATGAATAATTTACATGAATTTAATTCCTAGAAAATCCCATTTTTTTCAAACACCCACAACTTGATCATTCTTGATCCAAATTCACTCTAGTCTTTTGCATTGGGACCCTACAACATCAAGGGAGCTGAGGAAGGCTAGCAATCAAGAATTTGGAGTCTTTGGACATCATCAAGTTGAAGGACACACACCCCCTCTTCTTTGATTTTTATTAGTTTTGCACAAATAGGTAATTTCCCTCAAACTTAGTTAAAACCCTGTTTTTCTTCATAAATGCATTCATGTAGGACTACCATAACTGTGGGTAAAGTTTGGTGGAAATTAGAAGTGGTTTGGTGTCCGTATCGGACACGTATCCTAAGCTAGAAACCCTTGTTTGGTGAAATGCCACAATGGACTTGTTTTTGTGTAAATGTAAAACAAATTACATAACCTAGTAGCCCTAGACTTGCTGATCACAAAACACCTAGACTGAGCACGTTTTCGTGCTGTATCTGTGTCCAAATTGGACACGAACCCACTGCACGAGACCCTCGTGCATTCCCTGCTACCCGACACTTCGTGCTCACTACACAGTGCACTAGGACACGAGATTTTTGACATGGACACGGGGGCAATGTCTGCGAACATGCCCACAAAATTTGGTGTCGCTTTGTGTCGTGTCGAGTGAGAAATGTCACTCGCACTGGACACGGGCTGTCAACGCACACGCGCGCGAGGGCAACTTCGAGCGTATCGTGTCGCGCGGACACGACACTTGGGTGCCTCATAATGACACCATCGTGTAGCCCTTCATGTGGCGTACACGAGGACACGAGCACGTGGTGCATCGTGTCCTGTGTCGCGAGCACGAGATGTGTGACAACGTGCACGACGCTGTCGAAACACGCGTGTATCAGTCGTGTTTTCACGACTGATACGGAGTTCGTTTTGTGTCCACGAGTGTCGTGGACACGTGTCAGAGTATCCATCGTGTAGCCCTATGTGTGGCTACACGTGTGTGTGACCACGAGTCGTGTCGTGTCTCGTGGTGTGTCCACGAGACACGTGAACACGTGCACGACGCTGTGCACTGTGTTCGTGTATCAGTGCTTACCCGTATGATGATTCGTATGATTGGACACGTAAAACCGTGTCGTGGTGTCATGTCAGGTACCTAGGACACTAGTGTATGTATGGGGCACCAGTTACCAACCCATAGTTACGAGCCATAGCTTGGTTTCGTGTGAGAAATCGAGTTACCTAGTGTTCGAGTGCACAGTACACTGTTTCCTATTTTTGGGATATTTCCAGTTTTTGAAAATGGATTTCAAACCCAAATTTGATATGTTTTATACATTGTATTAGTGTATTTTAGTATGTATATATGTAGTATATATGTATGTGTGAGTGTGGGTGAATTTTGGGGGTATTTGGTAGTGTATATAGGGAGTTGTGTGTATATACATATTATGTATATATGTTACTGTGTGTGTGTGTTTGGGACTGAATTTGTGGTTCCAGAAATCTGGGAACCCATCCCCTACTGTCGTGTGTTCTGTCCCCCTCTCTCTCTCTCTCTCACTCTAAGTCTCTCTCTCTCTTATCTCTATAATATGTATATATATATAGGTTGATATATATATATAGACATATATATATATATATATATATATATATATATATATATATATATATATATATATATATTATATATATATATATGATATATACATTTTGTATTAGGTCTCTTTATGTCATTATATAGATATATGTGAGTGTAGGCTTGTATTATGTTTAGTACTCATATATTGATTTTGGGTAGTATGTATATATATATATATATATAATATTATATATATATATAATATATTATATATATATATATATATATATATGACTTCTAGGTATAGGTTGTATGGAAACCTATAAGACTAGCCTATGGCTTGGGGCTAGCCCTAATGGCCCAAAACCCAACTTGTTGACCCTTGTTGACTAAGGGTTGACCAAAGTCAACCTTAGGTCAAGGTTGACCTAGTTCACCTAGAATTGTCTAGGAATGACCTAAAACAACTAGTTTAACTAGTTGACTAAAACCCTAACTAGTGTTTGACTAGTTGACTTAAGGTTGACCATTGTTGACCATGGTTGACTAAAGTCAACTATTGGTCAAACCATGACCTAATTGACCTAAAAATGACTAGTTCAACTAGTCTGACCATGTTTGACTTAATCACCTTATTGACTAGTCTTTGTTTGACCTAATTACCTGACTGACTAGTCTTTGTTTGACCAATACCTTAGTTGGTCTAAGTTTGACTTAGACTTGACCCAGATTGATCATGTTGACTAGTATTTGACTAGTTTGATTAGAATGTTGACCAGGAGTTGACTTTAACCTAGATTAAACTTGTTTGACCTTGTTTGATCTTGTTTGACCTTATTTGACTTAGTATGACTTCCTGTGAACTAGTTTGACTATTAGAGTTTACCAAGAGTTGACTTTTGACCAGATTGACCTAGAATCATGTAGTATGCATTGTATACTTTATTTTTACCATTGTGGATACATTGTGACTTGTATTGCTCTGATTAGGAGCCATACACCTCTCCTCAGACAGTATATCCTCTTCAGACATTCAGTTATCAGGCGAGTACATTCTCTGACCGTTTTATACTTGTTCAGGCTTTACTTCTCGCTCTAGATTACTTTACTTGATGTTGTCACGTTGGTAACACGGATTGGTACTATATGGATCTTTACATGAGATGTTATCCCCCTCGAGAGCATCGGGTACTTCATGTTACGTGTGTTTCACTTTCATCATGTACTCCTGTGTTTCTATCATGCATGTATACTCATGTGATCATGTACTCTCATGTTTACTGAGCCCTCATGTATACTATCATGTGCACCCTTTCATGGGCCCCATGTGATATCATGTATGATAACGTAACTTGTATAGATCCTTGTGTATTGATTGGGGTAACGGGGGAGTAGAAGTGGACATGTGAATAATTCCAAAGTAGTCATGTGCAAACTCAATAGTGTAATCATGTATAAATTCTAGCCATTTACATGCCTATCTTGTGCTCTACATCACTAGTCACTTACAGTTCTCTATATACAGTAGATATTTCATTACAGCTATCTCTTTTACAGCGTATATTTCCTTTCAGCAGTTCATGTATCTTACTCTATTGCCTGTATCGTATTTCCTAACCTGATATGAACTGCGTGAGATGTATTATGCTCGTTCCTGTCCTGACTGGACCTGTTGAAAATATTACAGAGGATGAGGATGAGGCCCTGGTGTCTACTTATTATGGAGCAGGACTAGATGATACTTATGTTGTGGACCCTCAGCAGGATCCACCTGCAGCTGAGGATGTTGCCCCAGTAGTCTAGGCTAGTTTAGCTAGACAGTCTTTTCTGTATTATCTTTTTGTCTCACATCTGAGTTGTATTTTGAGATGTTGAGATATATAGACTCTTAGACTTATTGTATTATGAGTTGACATTCTGGATGTTATGTATCCTAGACACTTAGACTTATTTCATCTATGCTATGGTTCTCTTTGAGTTACTATCTATCTTCTGTCTTTCATTCTTCTACCTTAGATGTGATTGAGACTATATGTTGTGATGTTACCTCCACTCGGAGAGTATAAACTGTACATGTACCTTTATTGTTAGATGATTGACCTAGGACAGCGTTCTACCGCCGACACTGTGGCATAGGCTGGGCGTTGTTACGTTCTTGTACCCTAACAGTGGGTGCGGGTCGTGACACGTTTTTAGTGGTGGCCCATGCAGGTTGAGTTTATGTAGTGGTATTCAAACTAGAGTATCACTACAGCCTGCGATAGGATTTGAGGAATAGGCTTAGTGAGAGAGGATACTCAATCACTGTTAGGATACTTTGAGAGATTCCTGGGATGACCCTTGAGAATTTCATTTGAAATTTCGATTTAAACTCCTTTTCCCTTGATTGAATTTGATTTTGGAGGATTCACTGTAGAACTTTGAATCCTGGTGTTAGCTGATGATTTTGAATTTTTTTTTTGTAGTTGTTGATTTTAATTTCTTAGTGTTAGATTAATATCTTTTATTTTAAGGTACTCAATCACATTTATGAGAAAACTTATCTGTTTCTTGCCATCTAATCCTCTTGCTAATTGCTTTTCATTGAAATGAACTATCCCCTCTATTTTTGCATCTTGCTCAGCTTCTTCTACCAATCTATGTGATTGTATCCCAAACCTGACTTACTCGACATTTCCTCGAATCAAGACTTATTAAGACCTTCTAACCTTGACCTATGATTTGATCGAACCCTAACTATATTCATCTAGTAGCCTATCTATCCCTAAGACTGTGTTCCTAAATTATTTACTGGATTCCTAATTAATTTTATTCCATGGGTTAATTTGATCTTCTTCAATTTTTGCATCAATTTGTCACGTCTTGAACTCCCACTTTCTATTCTAGATCATTGGACGTCCTTTACCGTGACTTAGACATTCAGAGTATAATACTAGCTGTTACCTCCCAACAAACTTCACATGTAAGACCAAGACTAGCCTACCTTCATGTAGGTATTCCATGTCCTACTAAAACCCGTCTCCTTGTACTCTATTTCTTGATATGATTTTCTGGTCAAATGGCTAACTATAACCTCTACCATGATACTAAATTAATTCTTATTTTAATTAGAGATCCACCTTGGCTCAATTCTTTCGACCTGGCATGTGATGGTGTTCTGCTTGAACCCTTAAATACTTGACCTTGTACCTTACCTTGAATACTTGACCCGATTGGTTAAGGATCTTGGACTATGTATCTTCTTTCATCATTTCCACCCTTACTTATATCTTATGCTATAAATTTATCCTTAAGTTTTACAAGCTTATCCTTTTCGAGCTTGATCATGATATATTTTATTGGGTGTACACCCACTAACATATTATCTAATCAGAACCGGCGCATGATGGTCTGATCAACCTATTGCGTTTTGGTTCACTTTTTTATATTAATCTACGTGGATGGAGACAGTTAAACTTGCCCTAGAATCTTATCCGCAACAGCCTTGACAATTTTCCTTGGAATTATTTTATCGCCTATGAACCCCGTATTCGTATCCAGTCGAATTAAATTTAATCATGATCTGGATCTTCATCATTGGATGCTCGTGCTCATACTTGATTTCTTGATTTTCCATCTTGTCCAAATCTCGATTTATCCTGAAATTGATCAACTTAGATCGTGTCAAGACTAAAATCTATTTGTGATTGTTTGTGCCTAATTTTCAATTTTCTTTTACCATTTTATGGAATAGTAACTTTTAATGATTTCTCACTTACTTGTTAATAACCAATTTTCATATAGGATGGTAGACGACCCTATAGCCTTGATGATTGTTGTTCCCTTACCTTCCCAATTAGGATACCTTAGATTGCTTGTATGTTTTGATACCATAGGACAGTATTGATCTAGAATGACTAGTGCACCTAGATGAGACCACAGACTGTTCCATTTAACCTGTCCCCTTGGTACCACTATTGCATCACAATTTCTGGCTTAATTCAGGCCATAGACCTTTCCCACTCTAAATTATGATTATCGTAGGCACATTATCGTGACTTTTAAATTTGGAGCACAAGACTAGTTGTTTTCTCAAAACTAATTTCACATACATGACCTAGACATGACATACTACACCCATGACCTTAGTGTCCCACTCAGGCATACCATTGTGTGCTTCATTTGCTTAGTACGATTTTCCTGACCCGAGGCTCCATCCTGATTTACCCCATGGAGTTACCTTTGATTTCGATTTGAATTAAGGACGCCTTATGACCTAAAACTGCCAACCAATTTTTGGACATGACCCAGTATAGGTCTACTACCCATATTTGCTTGTTGACCTTGCATGTTGCTAGGTAGTAGCTTCGACCCTGATTGTTGGGGGTTTGACCTAGGAGGAGTACGACCATCTAAATTTCGAGGACGAAATTATTTTAAGGTGGGTAGACTTGTAACACCCAGTTTTCTGAAATTTGGGGTAATTTTGAAAATTTATTATTTTATTATTTATTAGTGATATTTTAGTCATGGTATGATTTTCTGGTGATTTTAGTTAAGTTAAACCATTTTCTAAGTCATGACTTATGACTTTGTGACTTTGCTAGCAAAACCTTAGTGTAAACTCTAGTTTTTTATAACCTAGAGACTAACCATGATCATGTGAGCTTAGCCATAGGCTTAGAACACCAAATTAGTGGTTTTGGCCAAAAGGGTATTTTGGTAATTTACTAGTCTTTATTTGAGATTATGTGATTTTAATATTATTTAATTCTTGGTAAGTCTCATGACTAGTCCCTAACCTATCTCACCCTAATCTAGAGGTTAGCCACTAACCTAGAAGCTTTAGGAAGGATTTTTGGTTAAGGGTTGAAGTGAGGAAAATATCTAGTTTACCTTTATTTGATATTTTCCTTAAATCACTCCAAATATCTCACCCTTTACACAAAGTCCATGCCTTAGCCATGAAGGAAGGGCAAGGACACCCCTCCATGCCATGGCCGGCCAAGGGTACCCTCCCTAGCTGGTACACACTTCTATATAACCCTTTGTATTCATTCATGAATAATTTACATGAATTTAATTCCTAGAAAATCCCATTTTCTTCAAACACCCACAACTTGATCATTCTTGATCCAAATTCACTCTAGTCTTTTGCATTGGGACCCTACAACATTAAAGGAGATAAGGGAGGCTAGCAATCAAGAATTTGGAGGCTTTGGACATCATCAAGTTGAAGGACACACCCCCCTCTTCTTTGATTTTCATTAGTTTTGCACAAATAGGTAATTTCCCTCAAACTTAGTTAAAACCCTGTTTTTTTTTTATAAATGCATTCATGTAGGACTACCATAACTGTGGGTAAAGTTTGGTGGAAATTAGAAGTGGTTTGGTGTCCGTATCGGACACGTATCCTAAGCTAGAAACCCTTGTTTGGTAAAATGCCACAATGGACTTGTTTTTGTGTAAATATAAAACAAATTACATAACCTAGTAGCCCTAGACTTGCTGATCACAAAACACCTAGACTGAGCACGTTTTCGTGCTGTGTCCGTGTCCAAATTGGATACGAACCCACTGCACGAGACCCTCGTGCATGCCCTGCTACCCGACACTTCGTGCTCACTACACAGTGCACTAGGATACGAGATTTTTGACATGGACATGGGGGCAATGTCTGCGAACATGCCCCCAAAATTTGGTGTCGCTTCGTGTCGTGTCGAGTGAGAAATGTCACTCGCACTGGACACGGGCTGTCAACACACACGCGGCGAGGGCAACTTCGAGCGTGTCGTGTCGCGCGGACACGACACTTGGGTGCCTCGTAATGACACCATCGTGTAGCCCTTCATGTGGCGTACACGAGGACACGAGCACGTGGTACGTCGTGTCCTGTGTCGCGAGCACGAGACGTGTGACAACGTGTACGACGCTGTCGAAACACGCGTGTATCAGTCGTATTTTCACGACTGATACGGAGTTCGTTTTGTGTCCACGAGTGTCGTGGACACGTGTCAGAGTGTCCATCGTGTAGCCCTATGTGTGGGCTACACGTGTGTGTGACCACGAGTCATGTCGTATCTCATGGTGTGTCCACGAGACACGTGAACACGTGCACGACGCTGTGCACTGTGTTCGTGTATCAGTGCTTACCCGTGTGATGATTCGTGTGATTGGACACGTGAAACCGTGTCATGGTGTCGTGTCAGGTACCTAGAACACTAGTGTATGTATGGGGCACCAGTTACCAACCCATAGTTACGAGCCATAGCTTGGTTTCGTGTGAGAAATCGAGTTACCTAGTGTTCGAGTACACAGTGCACTGTTTCCTGTTTTTGGGATATTTCCCAGTTTTTGAAAATGGATTTCAAACCCAAATTGATATATTTTATACATTGTATTAGTGTATTTAGTAGTATATATGTAGTATATATGTATGTGTGAGTGTGGGTGAATTTTGGGGGTATTTGGTAGTGTATATAGGGAGTTGTGTGTATATACATATATATGTATATATGTTACTGTGTGTGTGTGTGTTTGGGACTGAATTTGTGGTTCCAGAAATCTGGGAACCCATCCCCTACTGTCGTGTGTTCTGTCCCCTCTCTCTCATGTCCTCTTCTCTCTCTCTCTCACTCTAAGTCTCTCTCTCTATCTTATCTATATATATGTAATATATATAGGTAGATATATATATACAGAATATAATATATATATATATATATATATATATATATATAGATATATATTTATATATATATATATAAATGATAATATACATTTTGTATTAGGTCTCTTTATGTCATTATAGATATATGTGAGTGTAGGCTTGTATTGTTTAGTACTCATATTGATTTTGGTAGTATATATATATATATATATATATATATATATATATATATATATATATAATATATATCTATACTACCCAAAATCAATATATGAGTACTAAACATATATATATATATAGGCTTGTATTATGTTTAGTACTCATATATTGATTTTGGGTAGTATATATATATATATATATATATATATATATATATATATATAATATATATATATATATATATTATATATATATATATATATATATATTGACTTCTAGGTATAGGTTGTATGGAAACCTAAGACTAGCCTATGGCTTGGGGCTAGCCCTAATGGCCCAAAACCCAACTTGTTGACCCTTGTTGACTAAGGGTTGACCAAAGTCAACCTTAGGTCAAGGATGACCTAGTTCACCTAGAATTGTCTAGGAATGACCTAAACAACTAGTTTGACTAGTTGACTAAAACCCTAATTAGTGTTTGACTAGTTGACTTAAGGTTGACCATTGTTGACCATGGTTGACTAAAGTCAACTATTGGTCAAACCATGATCTAATTGACCTAAAAATGACTAGTTCAACTAGTCTGACCATATTTGACTTAATCACCTTATTGACTAGTCTTTGTTTGACCTAATTACCTGACTGACTAGTCTTTGTTTGACCAATACCTTAGTTGGTCTAAGTTTGACTTAGACTTGACCCAGATTGATCATGTTGACTAGTATTTGACTAGTTTGATTAGAATATTGACCATGAGTTGACTTTAACCTAGATTAAACTTGTTTGACCTTGTTTGATCTTGTTTGACCTTATTTGACTTAGTATGACTTCCTGTGAACTAGTTTGACTATTAGAGTTTACCAATAGTTGACTTTTGACCAGATTGACCTAGAATCATGTAGTATGCATTGTATACTTTATTTTTACCATTGTGGATACATTGTGACTTGTATTGCTCTGATTAGGAGCCATACACCTCTTCTCAGACAGTATATCCTCTTCAGACATTCAGTTATCAGGCGAGTACATTCTCTGACCGTTTCATACTTGTTCAGGCTTTACTTCTCGCTCTAGATTACTTTACTTGATGCTGTCACGTTGGTAATACGAATTGGTACTATATGGATCTTTATATGAGATGTTATCCCCCTCGGGAGCATCGGGTACTTCATGTTACGTGTGTTTACTTTCATCATGTACTCCTGTGCTTCCATCATGCATGTATACTCATGTGATCATGTACTCTCATGTTTACTGAGCCCTCATGTATACTATCATGTGCACCCTTTCATGGGCCCCATGTGATATCATGTATAATAACATAACTTGTATAGATCCTTGTGTATTGATTGGGGTAACGGGGGAGTAGAAGTGGACATGTGAATAATTCTAAAGTAGTCATGTGCAAACTCAGTAGTGTAATCATGTATAAATTCTAGCCATTCACATGCCTATCTTGTGCTCTACATCACTAGTCACTTACAGTTCTCTATATACAGTAGATATTTCATTACATCTATCTCTTTTACAGCGTATATTTCCTTTTAGCAGTTCATGTATCTTACTCTATTGCATGTATCGTATTTTCTAACCTGATATGAACTGCGTGAGATGTATTGTGCTCGTTCCTGTCCTGACTGGACCTATTAAAAATATTACAGAGGATGAGGATGAGGGCCTGGTGTCTACTTATTATGGAGCAGGACTAGATGATACTTATGTTGTGGACCCTCAGCAGGATCCACCTGCAGCTGAGGATGTTGCCCCAGTAGTCTAGGCTAGTTTAGCTAGACAGTCTTTTCTGTATTATCTTTTTGTCTCACATCTGAGTTGTTTTGAGATGTTGAGATATATAGACTCTTAGACTTATTGTATTATGAGTTGACATTCTGGATGTTATGTATCCTAGACACTTAGACTTATTTCATCTAAGCTATGGTTCTCTTTGAGTTATTATCTATCTTCTGTCTTTCATTCTTCTACCTTAGATGTGATTGAGACTATATGTTGTGATGTTACCTCCACTCGGAGAGTATAAACTGTACAGGTACCTTTATATTGTTAGATTGACCTAGGACAGCGTTCTACCACCGACACTGCGGCGTAGGCTGGACGTTGTTACGTTCTTGTACCCTAACTGTGGGTGCGGGTCGTGACAGCTTTGTCCAGCGTAAAGTTGCTGATCTGCTCTTGGCGTAAAATTATGGGGCGTAGACCCGAGCGTAAAATGATCTGCCTGCTTTAGGCGTAAAGTGATTAGCCTTGTCTTGGGCTTAAAGTAGGTCAATTGGAGTGGAATGATCTATCACTTTGACTCTTTCATTTTAGCACTTTTTACGCTCCAACAACATGACACATGAGCACATGTGTCCCTCTCTCTAAACATATGTATATATATGTATTGAGATGTATAATAATAGGTATCCTATATAATATGGCCTATGTGTGTGTACTAATATATATATGGCATATAATGTATGGGTGATATATCATAAGGGTATCATTTTAGATAAATGATTTGACTTGTGTAGATGTGATTTATGGTTGGTTTTAGGCATGGTTAGCCTATGGCCTAGTCTCTTAGCCTATGTGTTTATGTGTGTCTGCTTGACTAGTGAGCCTAGATTAGACTTGTGTAGTCTTGTTAGACTTAGAATAGCCTTGTTAGCCTAGTATAAACTAGTTTGACTTAGGTTGACTTGGTTGACCTAGTTTGACTTCTAGGGTTGACCAGAGTTGACCAAGAGTTGACTTTGGTCTAGATTGACCTAGATTCATGTAGAGTGCATTGTAGTGCATCTTATTTCCATTCTGGACTTGTTGTGACTTGTGCTGTTCTAATAGGAGCCATACACCACTCCTCGGACAGTACTTTCATCTTGGACATTCAGATAGCAGGCGAGTACATTCTTTGATCATTTCATATCCTGTATTAGGAGTATTTTTCTGCTTTAGATTACTTTACATGATGCAGACACGTTGGAAACACGGATTAGTACTATATGGATCTTGTTGTGCGATGTTATCCCCTTAGCGGATACATCGGGTACTCGTGTCGTGTACTTTATCGTGAACATCGTGTACTCCTTGTATTTGTGACATTCGTGTACGAAACGTGTGAATCGTATATAATCATGTATTCACATGACCTTCGTGTACAATAACATAACGTAGCTAGATCCTTGTGTATTGATTGGAGCAGGGTAGTAGAAGTGGTTATGTATTCAATCCAGTAGATTACTCGTGTACAACCTTTGTAGATTACTCGTGTACAATATTGTGCCGTTTACATAACCATCTTGTGCTCTGAATCACTAGACACTGTTAGTTCTCTATATACTGTAGCTATTATTTACTGTCTTCCTGTTTATCATATTATTCTTTCAGTTTCTTGTATCTTACTCTCTAGCATGATTATATCCTGACCTGCTATAATTTGTTGAGATGTACTGTGCTCGCTCCTGTCCTGACTGGACCTGTTGAAATATTATAGAGAACGAGGCTGAGGCGTTCTGCCCTACTTACTACGGTGCTACACTAGATGAGTGCCCGGACTTAGACCAGCAGCAGGATTCACTAGCAGTAGATGACACTCCCTTAGACTAGGATTGTCTTTACTTTTCTTGGATTACTGTATATGGATTTCAGAGATATTTAAGACATGTATTTATTTATAGACACTTAGAATTCTGGATTATTTCTCTGTGATGTTTCTTTCTGGATATTATCATCTATTATCATTCTATTATTCCTGTTCTACCTTAGTTGTGATTGAGATATATTTGTTATGTCACCCCCATTCGGGGAGTATAACTGTTTACTACCTTTAACTGTAGATATTGTGACCTAGGACAGCTTCTCTACCGCCGACATTGCGGCGAAGGCTGGACGTACCCACGTCTCGCGCCCTTACTCTAGGGTACGGGTCGTGACAGCTATTCTTCCTACTACATGTTCAGCTTCACCATATGCTCATATGTTCTAGTTCTTATATGCTCACATGCTCCAGTTACATAACATGCTCACATGTTCCGTCTACTTAACATGCTCACATGCCTAGTTATCTTTCATGTTCATATGCTTTCTTTTCCTTACACATACACAGTTTATATTACATCACATGTCTTTTACTTTATGCTACATGTTGCTTTACTTATTGTCTTTTCTTTTCTCGGGATAAGTGCATCGGTAGCACACGAGTCTCGATTTGCTTTTACTTATTTCTGTCTCTATCCATTGCTATAATTTGTATGCTGGTTTTAGTCATAGTTTGGCTTCTTTTGTGGTACTTGCTATTGGAGGTCTGACCCCAATGGTTTTGTTTGGCCATATCTGATAGAGGAGCCGGAGGATCTTCCATACCTTTCATTCGTTGGTGATTACCCAAAGCACCAGAGTACCTTAGTGGGTTTCTATTCATTCTCCCACTAGTTATGTACATTATTCTTTTGTGGCGTTTAGCCTCCGAGCACGTGCTTAGCTCGTGTTTTGGACTTGACATTTAGCTTACGGGCCAGAACATGATTTGCGTATTCTAGACTATAGCTAGAGCTTATCATGTATGACTATTACTCTTGCTAGTCTTTACTCTGTATTACTAGCTTAATGATCATTGATATATGATAGTTTGGGACGCTTTACTATTTTATATTCCAGTTGATCTTACTTCTTGTACATTGTTGTGATTGAGATACCAAGGATTCTTGACCTAGCATCGACTGTTAGCTTGTAGTAGTAACCTCCATCTCTACAACTTATACGTTATTTCGAGTACTGGAGTACTTTGGTATACGTAGCTGGCCTGTTCCGTCCCTACTTGCCAGTATTCTGGTTCTGGGGCGTGACATAGGTTTTAGTGGTGGCCCATGCAGGTCTGATTTATCAGATATGTGGGGGTTACTGATGTTTAGATATCTCAGTCATAATTCTCCTTTATTGATATCCTTTGTGTTATTCTATATCTCTGATCCTTTGACCTGATTTGCCTTGATCGTTGATCTTTCATGTTCCTTCGATTTAGTCCTTGTGTCCTTTAACTTTCAAGGGCACGGTTCTTAATCCTTCCGATCATCTTGTTTGGGTTTTGTCGATGGCAGGTCAGCAATCTTCTATCAGGCCAGTTATGGAGGATCGGTCTCAACATTCAGGGACAGAGTTCAGAGTTGACCCGAAGGCGGAGGTGTCAGTTCAGCCTAATCAGCCAGCAGGTCAGTCCTGCCAGAGTCCAGCTTCCCGGCTACCCGGCAGTCCAGCAGTATATGGCTCAGGTACCATTTCAGTAGCAGCCGATTAGGGCAGCAGTTTCGAGGCATGGGCATACAGAGTTTAGTATGTCAGAGCAAGTTTTGGCCGAGGATGGTCATGTGGTAGGTATTGCCCTATTCTTCTTCCACTCTTATTATCTCTTGGGTTACGCATATAGGCGAGTTCTCGTCCCCAACTCTTCTGTCTTCGCAGTCGAGGCATGTGATAACTTCATTGGTATCGACTACGAAGATACGTCCTAGGTAGAGTCATGTCTTGGATTACGTCTTGATACCGGTTTATTTTGAGAATTGACTTTTATCTAAGTTGTGGAGTCTGCGTAGGTCTGCTCCTACTCAACTGACTCAGGAGATATTTATTCATATGCCTCCATCCCATCTTGATTGTGGTTGTGTTATTGATTACGCATTTACTTATATTACTGTTGTCTTTATTTACCAACATGCCATGCTTTGTTTTGATTGATATGATTTTTCAGCTCTTGATTTGGTTTCATGCTTGACTAGATTTAGCAAATTCTGAGGCCGAAATTTATTTTTAAGTTGTGGAGAGTTGTAAGACTCGTCTCACAGTATCGGTATTTATATACGGATACGTATTTTGTAGTGTATTTCGTATTTCTTAGTTTTTGTAATGCTTTAAATTTTTCCAAACTTATAGATTTTCTCCTTGGCCGGAATACCGCTAGTATACCGGAGTATACGACGGCATACCGTCCAGACAGATTTTTCATTTTAGATATTTTCGATTTCAGATATTTTCATGAATAGTGTTTCCGATATTTTCGTGAATAGTGTTTTATATATTTTGATGAATAGCGTTTAGATATTTTCGTGAATAGTGTAGATGCACCCTTTTACCCATTGGATATTTGGTTTTGTTGGATGGTTAGGATTGACTTAGATCTTCACATGGATCACGATCCGACAGCTAAGATTAATTCCCCCTTCTATATATACCATTTCACTTTCTCTCTCCTCTCTATTTTCAATCTCTTACTCTCTCTTCATTTCTTCTTCCTCTCTACCCCTTGGAGCTTGCCAAGAGCTTGGCCTTGAGGCCTTGGGTGTGGTGTCTAACCCCCTAGGAGGAGGAGTAGAAGATTAGGCTTGGAGCTTAACCTAGGCAAGTACATCTTACCAAATCTATGAACCATTATTTGGTTGTCATTTTGTTTTTCCTTGGTGTTAAATGCTTAGATTGCCTTAAACTCATTTTGTTAAATATGTTTTCCTTATGATTCTCGTCTATATGCATGTTTCTAAAATTTGTTTAAGCAAGGTTTTAATTTTTTTTAAAACCAATATAGACTTAGTAGAAAAACTTGGTATCAAGAGTGATACTAGTGTTGCCATCATGTATCTTGGTCACATATACATATATGAGGCCCTCACCTAGTTTGTATATCAGATTTTGAGTTTGGTGGCAATCGGAACCCGTTTCGGTGCCCCGAAAACCTATTTTAGGAGTTTGAGGTATTGATCTATCAAATCTTTGAGTTTGTGAAAACTAATACTCCCATGTTGTAGGAAAATAAATTTCATGCGATTTTGACTTTTGAAAATCCGAATTTCGATTTTAAAACGAGTTTTTATGGCCGAAACAAGTTTTGAGTTTTCAAAAATCAACTTTCTGTGACGGTACGAAAATCTGTCGAAAATTCGTCGAAAAATCTGTCGAAAAATCTGAACTTGCATCACAAAACTTGCTGTGACACTTTGAAAAATCCGTCGGTAATCCGCAGTAATCCGCCGGATAATTCGGTTAGGCTGTTTTGTTGTTTTTGCCCGTTTCTGTCCGTTTTTGTCCGTTTTTGATATTTTCTTCGATTGTAATAATTTATTAACATGATTAGATGATCTTGCATAGTTAGAGAATGATTGTACACCCTATATACACTTGACACTAGCACATGTTCAATCATTTTCTATGAAATGTACTTAGCTTTAATAATTGTTTTCCACATGCCATGATATGTCTTGATAGATTCTTTCTCACAAGCTACGATAATTGTTACATGTCTTCTTTTTACATGATAGTGGCCCGTCGTGGCGCATCTCTTACATTTCTTCTTTGCTTATTAGATAGTGACCGTCGTGGTGCACTTGTACATGTCTTTCTTTGCTTACATGATAGTGGCCTGTCATGGCGCACTCTTAATTCCAGTACATGTCTTGCTCCTTGATAGTGGCTCGTCATAGCGTATCCTGGCTTCTTATCTATTATATTTTTCTTATTGTGGCTTGTTATGGTGCACATTCTCGTTATTGTCCAGTCGCATGTCTCATGTCTAGGATGGATTCTGCGGAATGCCACACGAGAATCCAACAAGAAAATGTTAAGGACTAAACAACTAGCTTGATTACTTAGATCATTATCAATTTCCAGTTACCTGTTGCCCCTTTTGTCTTGGCATTATATATATCCTTGGGATTTGGAGCTATCAGTCATGATGAGCACTCTTCCAGCACCACCGTCGAGTAGGGCACCTCTTTAGGACACGTGTATCTTACTTCAGTATGTCTACTATACTTATCTTCTTTTTAGCTTGGACCATTCAGGTAGTAGCAGGCAGGTGCTGGACTTGGAATTCTCAAACTTGCATTTGTTAGTAATTAGGATTGTGACAACCCTAGTTGGCTAAAGTATCAAGCCGTACTCATTGCTTGGCCGTGATTGATGGATGGAGTCCATTCTTGTCTAGTCTAGTCTTGCTCCACTTTATCTTATTGCTGTACTTAGCTTTTCTGTCATTCCTTACATGCTATTCTTCCTACTACATGCTCGACTTTGCTCACATGTTCCAGTTCTTACATGCTCACATACTCCAGTTACATAACATGCTCACATGTCCCATCTACTTAACATGCTCACATGCCTAGTTTATCTTTCATGTTCACATGCTTCCTTTTCCTTACATGTACACAGTTTATATTACGTCACATGTCCTTTACTTTATGCTGCATGTTGCTTTACTTATTGTCTTTTCTACTATCGAGATAAGTGCATTGGTAGTGCACGAGTCTCGATTTGCCTTTACTTATTTCTGTCTCTATCCATTGCTATGATTTGCATGCTGGTTTTAGTTCATAGTTTGGCTTCCTTTGTGGTACTTGCTATTGGGGGTCTGACCCCACTGGTTTTGTTTGGCCAGATCTGATAGAGGAGCCCGGAGGATCTTCCGTACCTTCCACTCTTTGGTAATTACCCAGAGCACCAGAGTACCTTAGTGGATTTTCTATTTCATTCTCCAACAAGTTATGTACATTATTTTTTTTGTGGCGTTTAGCCTTCGAGCACGTGTTTAGCTCGTATTTTGGACTTGATATTTAGCCTACGGGCCAGAACATGATTTGTGTATTCTTGACTATAGCTAGAGCTTATCATGTATGACTATTACTCTTGTTAGTCTTCACTCTGTATTACTAGCTTCATGATCATTGATATATGATAGTTTGGGACGCTTTACTATTTTATATTCTAGTTGATCTTACTTCTTGTACATTGTTTACTGCCTGTGATTGAGATACCTAGGATTCTTGATCTAGGATCGACTGTTGGCTTGTAGTAGTAACCCCCATCTCTACAGCTTATACGTTATTTCGGAGTACTGGAGTACTTTGGTATACGTAGCTGGCCTGGTCTATCCCTACTTGCCAGTATTCTGGTTCTGGGACGTGACATTGGTTTTAGTGGTGGCCCATACAGGTCTGATTTATCAGATATGTGGGGGTTACTGATGTTTAGATATCTCAGTCATAATTCTCCTTTATTGATATCCTTTATGTTATTCTGTATCTCTGATCCTTTGACCTGATATTTGCCTTGATCGTTGATCTTTCATGTTCCGTCGATTTAGTCCTTGTGTCCTTTAACTTTCAAGGGTACGGTTCTTAATCCTTCCGATCATCTTGTTTGGGTTTTGCCGATGGTAGGTCAGCAATCTTCTGTCAGGCCAGTTATGGAGGATCAGTCTCAACATTCAGGGGTAGAGTTCAGAGTTGACCCGAGGGCGGAGGTGTCAGTTCAGCCTGATCAGCCAGCAAGGTCCGTCCTGCCAGAGTCCAGCTTCACCGGCTACCCCGGCAGTCTAGCAGTATATGGCTCAGGTACCATTTCAGCAGCAGCCGGTTAGAGCAGCAGTTCCGAGGCATGGGCATGCAGAGTTTAGTATGTCAGAGCAGGTTTTGGCCGAGGATGGTCATGTGGTAGGTATTGTCCTATTCTTCTTCCACTCTTACTTATCTCTTGGGTTACGCATATTAGGCGAGTTTCTCGTCCCCAACTCTTCTGTCTTCGTAGTCGAGGCATGTGATAACTTCATTGGTATCGACTACGAAGATACGTCCTTGGTAGAGTCATGTCTTGGATTAAGTCATTGGTACCGACTTATTTTGAGAATTGACTTTTATCTAAGCTGTGGAGTCAGCGTAGGCCTGCTCCTACTCAACTGACTCAGGAGACATATTTATTCATATGCCTCCATCCCTTCTTGATTATGGTTTTGTTATTGCTTACGTATTTACTTATATTACTGTTGTCTTTATCTTACCAACATGCCATGCTTTGTTTTGATTGATATGATTTTTCAGCTCTTTGGTTTGGTTTTTATGCTTGAATAGATTTAGGAAATTCCGAGGACGGAATTTATTTTTAAGTTGTGGAGAGTTGTGAGACTCGTCTCACAGTATCGATATTTATATACGGATACGTATTTTGTAGTATATTTCGCATTTTCTTGGTTTTTGTAATGCTTTGAAATTTTTCCTGACATATAGATTTTCTCCTTGGCCGGCATACCGCCAGTATACCGGAGTATACCAACGGCATACCGTCCAGACAGATTTTCTACATTTTAGATATTTTCGATTTCATATATTTTCATGAATAGTGTTTCCGATATTTTCGTGAATAGTATTTTAGATATTTGATGAATAATATTTAGATATTTTCGTGAATAGTGTAGATGCACCATTTTACCCATTGGATATTTGGTTTTGTTTGGATGGTTAGGATTGACTTAGATCTTCACATGGATCACGATCCGACGGCTAAGATTAATTCCCCCTTCTGTATATACCATTTCACTTTCTCTCTCCTCTCTATTTTCATTCTCTTCACTCTCTCTTCATTTCTTCTTCCCTTCTCTTCCCCTTGGGGCTTGCCAAGAACTTGGCCTTGAGGCCTTGGGCGTGGTGTCTAACCCCCTAGGAGGAGAAGTAGAAGATTAGGCTTGGAGCTTAACCTAGGCAAGTACATCTTGCCAAATCCATGAACCATATTATTTTGTTGTCATTTTTGTTTTTCTTTGTGTTAAATGCTTAGAATTGCCTTAAACTCATTTTGTTAAATATGTTTTCCTTATGATTCTCGTCTATATGCATGTTTCTAAAATTTGTTTAAGCAAGGTTTTGATTTTCTGTTAAAACCCAATATGGACTTAGTAGAAAACTTGGTATCAAGAGTGATACTAGTGTTGCCATCATGTATCTTGGTCATATATACATATATGAGGCCCTCACCTAGTTTTTATATCATGGATTTTGAGTTTGGTGGCAATCGGAACCCGTTTCGGCGCCCCGAAAACCTATTTTTAGGAGTATTTTGAGGTATTGATCTATCAAATCTTTGAGTTTGTGAAAACTAATACTCCCAAGTTGTAGGGAATTAAATTTCATGCGATTTTGACTTTTGAAAATCCGAATTTCGATTCAAAACGAAGTTTTTATGGCCGAAACAAGTTTTGAGTTTTCAAAAATCAACTTTCTGTGACAGTTCAGAAAATCCGTCGGAAATCCACGAAAATCCGTCGGAAAATCCGAACTTGCACCACAAAACTTGCTGTGACACTTCGAAAAATCTGCCGGTAATCCACAGTAATCCGCCGGATAATCCGGTTAGGCTGTTTTTGTCTATTTTTGCCCGTTTCGGCCCATTTTTGTCCGTTTTGATATTTTCTTCGATTGTAATGATTTATTAACATGATTAGACGATCTTGCATAGTTAGAGAATGATTGTACATCCTATATACACTTGACTCTAGCACATGTTCAACCATTTTTCTATGAAATGTACTTAGCTTTAATTATTGTTTCCCACATGCCATGATATGTCTTTGATAGATTCTTTCTTACAAGCTATGATAATTGTTACATGTCTTCTTTGCTTACATGATAGTGGCCCATCGTGGCGCACTCTTCTTACATTTCTTCTTTGCTTATTAGATAGTGACCCGTCGTGGTGCACTCTTGTACATGTCTTTCATTGCTTACATGATAGTGGCCTGTCATGGCACACTCTTGATTCCAGTACATATCTTGCTCCTTGATAGTGGCTCATCGTAGCGCACTCCTGGATTCTTGTCGATTATATTTTTCTTGTTGTGGCTTGTTATGGTGCACATTCTCGTTATTGTACAGTCTCGCATGTCTCATTTCTAGGATGGATTCTGCGGAATGCCACACACAGAATCCAACAAAAAAATATTAAGGACTAAACAACTAGCTTGATTACTTAGATCATTAAGAATTTTCCAGTTGCCTACTGCCCCTTTGGTCTTGGCATTATATATATATCCTTGGGATTTGGAGCTATCTTTCATGATGAGCACTCTTCCAGCACACCGTCGAGTAGGGAACCTCTTTAGGACACATGTATCTTACTGCAGTGTGTCTGCTATACTTATTTTCTTTTTGACTTAGACCATTCAGGTAGTAGTAGGCAGGTGCTGGACTTGGAATTCTCAAACTTGTATTTGTTAGTAATTAGGATTGTGACAACCCTAGTTAGCTAAAGTATCAAGCCGTACTCATTGCTTCGCCGTGATTGATGGATGGAGTCCATTCTTGTCTAGTCTAGTCTTGCTCCAGTTTATCTTCTTACAGTACTTAGCTTTTCTGTCATTCCTTCCATGCTATTCTTCCTACTACATGCTCGACTTCACCATATGCTCACATGTTCCAGTTCTTACATGCTCACATGCTCCAGTTACATAACAAGCTCACATGTACCGTCTACTTAACATGCTCACATGCCTAGTTTATCTTTCATGTTCACATGCTTCCTTTTCCTTACATGTACACAGTTTACATTACGTCACATGTCCTTTACTTTATGCTACATGTTGCTTTACTTATTGTCTTTTCTATTCTCGGGATAAGTGCATTGGTTGTGCACGAGCCTCAATTTGCTTTTACTTATTTCTGTCTCTATCCATTGCTATAATTTGCACGCTGGTTTTAGTTCATAGTTTGGCTTCCTTTGTGGTACTTGCTATTGGGGGTCTGACCCCACTGGTTTGTTTGGCCGGATCTGATAGAGGAGCCCGAAGGATCTTTCGTACCTTCCACTCGTTGGTGATTACCCAGAGCACCAGAGTACCTTAGTAGGTTTTCTATTTCTTTCTCCCACTAGTTATGTACATTATTCTTTTGTGGCGTTTAGCCTCCGAGCACATATTTAGCTCGTGTTTTGGACTTGGCATTTAGCCTACGGGCCAGAACATGATTTGCGTATTCTAGACTATAGCTAGAGCTTATCATGTATGACTATTACTCTTGCTAGTCTTCACTCTGTATTACTATCTTCATTCATGATCATTGATATATGATAGTTTGTGACACTTTACTATTTTATATTCCAGTTGATCTTACTTCTTGTACATTGTTTACTGCCTGTGATTGAGATACCTAGGATTTTTGACCTAGGATCGACTGTTGGCTTGTAGTAGTGACCCCCATCTCTACAGCTTATACGTTATTTTGGAGTACTGGAGTACTTTGGTATACGTAACTGGCCTGGTCCGTCCTTACTTGCCAGTATTCTGGTTCTGGGGCGTGACAGTTGAGAACACCCAAATCTGAAGACAAAGGCAAGCGCCCTCAAACTATCTATGTCCGTTGGAGTAAAGGGAAAGAAGTCTTGAAGGTCGATACTTCCAAGGGAGCTTCCAATTCTCAGGGCACTCCTGACAACCCAAAGGAGACTTTCTCCTTTGACGAGGATGATGTTATTACCATTTTTCACACATTAACGAAGGGTAATAAACTGAAATTGCCTCCACCACGACGTCCTGCGGAGGCGAACCAACTCAACGATCCCAAGTACTGTCTTTATCATCAGTATGTGCACCACTCTACCAAGGATTGCATCTTCCTGAAGAAGAAGATACAACAGCTTATCGACAACCAAGGGATCAACCTCGAAGCTGAAGACAAGGTCGTATCTTCTAACATGATATCTCTTCAATTTGGTGACTTTTCTCCCACAGAAGTCCCAGACGATGTAGTCCTAATCCCCAAGCCAATAATGGAAGTCGTCAACCTACCGCCAGCTCGCAACTCAACCTTGGTGCCACTCACGACTAAATGTGGAGAGATCATGTGGGTCATTCCGGACCTTGTGCAAAAATGACACAGGGGTGGTATCTCCCAAAGTAAAGAGGGGCAAGAAATACAAATCACGTCATATGGTGTCTTCTCCCATTTACAAAGTTCTATCTGGCGAGACGCGATCTGGAAAGGCTTACCTATGGACTTATGACCCTACGCAAGAAGAAGCAGTACCTTCTCAAGCTCCTGCTGCCCCCACAAGTTCAGAAGCCGGTCCGTCTAAGCCTTCAACTACCGACAAAGCCAAGCAGAAGGAGACACGATTTGACAAGTCTCTGAAGGCGCCAACTCCTGAAGGCATGGATCGGCCTTATAACTTTGACATACTGGCACAGCTGGCCAATACACCTGCCAGGTTATCTCTGTTCGATCTATTGCGACTCTCGAAAGAAACGCGGAAGGCCTTAAGTGAGGCGTTACTACATACCGACTCTTATCTCGCTGAAGTCAAAGCCCCCACTGAAGATCCTGTCTCCTGTCCCCATTGCTACAGTACTATGGAAGTGGTGCCCAATATCACCTTTTCACAGGAAGACATGCTACTCAAAAATAATCATCATGATAAACCTCTGTAATATACAGGATATATCGGGGCGATTAAGGTGGATCGGATGCACATCGATCCAGGTTCTTCCCTCAGCATCATTTCTAGAAGTTTACTCCAAATTCTAGGAATCCCTCTGCACAAGCTATCTGCAACCAATACAACTATCATGGCATTCAATGCTGGGAGAAGCCACCCGCTGGGCAAGATCCGTCTCAAGTGCCAGATTGGTGATCTCCGAACGAAGGTTTCTTGCTATGTAATCGATGCTAATGTATCCTACAACGTCTTGTTGGGACGTCCGTGGATATACGAGAATATGATCGTTTCTTACGTCAACAACGATGGCATTATGAAGACGGAGTTTGCCGATGTCGATCCTTTTAAGGGCATTGAAGCCTACTATGGAGATTCGGTACTTTACCAATCTCAGCCCTCCAATGAAGACGAAAATGAAGCTGACGATGAAGCTGAAGTGAGTTCGTCCTCCAGTGATGGTTCTCTGATTATCCGAGTCAAAGGACGTACTACTCCAAAAAGTACTCCAAAGCCTCTCACAATCTGGGTTCAAAAGAAGAACCCTGATAAGGTCAAACCATTGACCATCACTCTTCGCAAAATACCTCGGATAGAACCTGCTGAAGTCTGTCCTCCTAAATCCTGAAGAGTTACCCTATGTGACAAACTTGGTCAAGTGTGTGGATCATGTTCCAGACAATGATCCCCTCAATGAGTATATCAATACTCAAAATAATGTACCTTCAGTGGATGATGTTATCCCTGAAGAAGAACTTGCATATTTTCTAAGTAAAGGTTTATCTTTGAATTACTCCGATGTCTACCAATCTGTAAACCAGTACATAGATACGATATACGCTTTAGAGCACGGCATAGGACCACATCTCTGTATGCCGGTCACGATGCCTCGTCTGCGGGAAAAAGTCTGGCCAGAAGATATCCACTATTTCATCGTTCTAGCTAGAAAGAAGGGTGAAGAATTGATCATCTTCGGTCGAACAATTGGCGAAAGAAAGTTCGTTCTAGACTCTACTTCTCCCAATCATAACACTGAAGTTGACTATGATTTTGGAAAAATACAACTTTTTTGGTATAGTTGGCAGGCCAAGAATATCATCCAGAACATGGGATATGATATAAAAAGCGACCAAGAGCTAAACTACGATCGGGGATGACAGTTGCCAATACATCACTTTGCTCCTCCCGGTAAACCCGAGAACTATTATCAACAAAATGGTGTTAGTTTAGGTTATGTCACTCCTCCAACAACTCTTGAAAGATCAGACGTCGAAGCAGATTGTTGTTCTCATTCTTCTGATTCCTGTCTCTAGGATTCAGACTCCAGCATTGGAGACATGTTCAAAGCAGCTTTGTCCGTCAATATGGTGTCAGTTGACCAAATTGTAGAGGATGTCCAATCGATCGATCTTGAACAATAGGCTCAAAAGATGGATACTAGGTAGGAGTTACGTTTCGAACAACGTGAACCACCTACTGAAGAGGAAGTCATCCAAGTCAATTTAGGAGATGAATCATGTCTTAAACCATTCTTCATCAGCAAAAGTCTGTCTGGCGATGAACGACAATCTCTTATACAGCTTATAAGAGAATATATTGACGTCTTTGCATAGAGCTATAAAGACATGCTAAGCTTGGATCCTAAAGTTGTCACGACCCGCACCCACTACGAGGGTACGAGCACGTAACAACGCCCAGCCTACGCCGCAGTATCGGCAGTAGAACGCTGTCCTAGGTTACTATCTAATCAACAACTCACGCAATTATATAATGTACTTGTCAAATCTTGACTCCGAACGGAGGACAAGTATAGATATAATGAAATCTCAATCACAGTCTAAGCACGATAAGATAACACCGAAGTTTATAACTAAAGACTAAACAACAACAATTATAAACTACTAAATAATAATATCTCAAACAAATTCAAATACAAACTCGTATCTCAAGTTATTACAATTCAAGTTCTAAAACATGAAAACTAAACCAGTCTACTAGCTAGTCTCCCGATCACTCCTTAGTGTCGGGGCCAAAGGTAGCTAAGCCATCTCCTACTCCAAGGCAAGTAAGGCAAATGTCCTCAGGGCAATCATCTGTAATATTTTCAACAGGTCCAGTCAGGACAGGAACGAGCACAATCTCATCTAGAAAACCCAAGTAAATGACAGAGAACTATAAAGTAGTTATAGACAGTTGTATTGATGATATTTTAATGTCATTTCTGGCCTAAGGATATTTTTGCATTTGACCTCTTTGAATTATTTTGATATTATTTTATTATTTATGATATTGTTTTGGGATTATTTGAGTCGGGTTCGAATTTCATCTCAATCCGACTTGTAACGGGGACCCGGGGTAACTTAGACTCTAGTTGGACCCATGCATTAGTTAGCCATGACCCACATTTTAATTAGTCAAGTTAGAAAGATTAGTCATAATCCTAATTATTAGGTGAACCATTTAGAGTTTTTATTTTGACCCTTTTACCCCCAAATCCTAACCAAAATTATTTTAAACACTTGTAACTAAGGGAGGGGCAAACTTGTAATATTCAATGAGGGGGGGGGGGGGGGGATAACCATTGTGGCCGGCCCTAATAGGACTCCCATCTCATTTCCTTTCTTTGAGAAGTCTTCTTCGCCAAGTGCTCTCAAGCTCTCCCAAGGAAGAAGCCTTTCTCCTTGGATATTCTCTCCTTTAGGTAATATTTCCTTCTCTTTTATTTCTCCATTTTGCATTTAGAAAAGTTTTAACCATAGGAATGACCCCCATTGTTGTGTCCCTATTTTGTGTCCTCTTGTGTCCATTATGTGTCCTTTAGGGATTTCTATTGTATTATTGTTGTGTCTTGTGTTCATGGGGAAAACCCCCAAACTTGGACACACTTTATATTTATAATATTGATTAAATGAATTAGTTCATATTAAATCTCAGATTTGAATATGTAGAGATGTGTTCTTGAGTACTTTACATTTCATTCATGTATCTCTTATAGATGTGTTCTTGTAACATATATAGATTTGTGTATGTATATATATATATATAATATATATATATATATATATATATATATATTTTATATATATATATATATATATATATATAAAATATATATATATATATATATATATATATATATATATATAAAAATATATATATATATATATATATATATATATATATATATATATATATATTGTAATGAGAGTGTATCTATATTTATATATGTAATAAATGGTTCATGATGATTATATAATCAAGTTTGTGAGTGTGGTTCCTCATATTATTATTGTCATTATTGTTGTGGATAATTAGGATATATATTGTGTATTCTTTTGGCTCAAACTATCTAAATCCGTCATGATTTTTATCCACGTTTTTAATTTCAGCCCTAATTTAGAAATATCATAACTTCTAGCTCAAAGATCGGTTTAATCTCCCATTTTCTTAAAAGAAGTGTATTGAAGTTAGCTTTCCAAAAACATGTATTAATAGGCCTAATTCTTTCTGTAACTTTCTGGAGAATTATTTGAGTGTCAGCTGTACGAAAGACAAACGCGTTCTCGGTGTTTTCGCGATTCCGGGAGTTTCCGAAAACGAAAACGCGATCCGTTTGAAATTTCGGAAAGCTAACACATAGATCTATAACATACTTTAATCCTAGATTTTAATTCATGCTGAGATGGTACAGTATTGATTATTAGTAAGAGTTACTATTCGGCATATGCATTTTATGCACCCTTGTGTGTAATATAATATTCTATTTGATTTTAACCCATGTTAACGTATATACATTATGTAATTAAATAGAGAATGCAAGCATGAGTAAATATTTAAATAAATGATATATGAGGTGTAAGTATCCTATCTAATGTAAGCATGTATAAGTATGGCTTGTAATGAATATGTAGTTTCCATAGTATGTAATGTATGGTGCATATAGTAGTGCAAGAGAATAAATGAATGATGAATGAATGCAAGCATGAATGTAATGTAATAATAGATGTAATGTATGCAATATACAAGTTAATGAGATATAATATTCTATGTTAACACAAATCCTATATTACCTCATGTACCCCTTACACTATGTTGACACTATCACACTTGACACTTTGTTCACTTACACTTTGATACTCTCTGATATGTATATACTATGTATGCCCATTTAACCCTCACTTGCCCTTTTTCTATGTTCACATACACACACATAGCCTCTTAAATAAGTATTTATGAATATAGTTAACTTAGCTATGTATGTATATTATATATATGTTAGCATATTGTGTTGTAATATATAAGTTTATATAACCATTTGAAATGCCATGATTATAGACCTAATGTTGAATACCAATATATGTATGTGTATATATGTGTAGACATATATAGCTTAAAGTAATAGATTACCTAGTGTATATCCAATGTAAATTCTTGCCTATTTGAGTATTGAATAATTGTATGCAATATAGAGTTGGGTGTATGTTGGCTTGTATAGCCTTGTATTGATGTGTGCTTGCTAGAATAGTGTTGGTTAGGCCTAGTAAGACTTGCTGGGTTAGGACATGACCTAGTTTGACCTAGTTTGACTAGTGCAGTTGACCAGAGTTGACTAAGGCTTGACTTTGGCCTAGTTTGACCAAGATTCATGTATAATACATTATGGATCTTTTCATGAGATGTTATCCCCCTCGGGAGCATCGGATACTGCATGTTTTGTGCGTTTCACGAATCATCACATATCTCTATGCTTCCTCTGATTCACGAATCGCTTGTGACACATGTACTCTCATGTTCACAGAGCCATCATGAATCACCTTCATATATCACTCATTTTATGAGCCATGTGAAGTTTCACGAATCTTAACATAACTTGAACAGATCCTTGTGTATTGATTGGGGATGGGGGAGTAGAAATAGACATGTGAATATTATCCAAGTAGCTGTAGTCATGAATCACTCTCTTAGCTGTAGTCATGAATCTCCTATGCCATTCACATGTTTATATTTTACTCTTACTCACTAGTCACTATTAGTTCTCTATGTATAGTAGATATTTCTATTACAGTTCTCTCTCTCTGTTTATATACTGTATTTTCTTCAGATCCTGTATCTTACTTTACTGTATGATTATATTTTCTAACCTTCTATGATCTGTTGAGATGTACTGTGCTCGCTCTAGTCCTGACTGGACCCGTTGATAAATTTTACAGATAGCCTGGAAGTTGCCTGCTAGCCTAGAGGAGACAGTAGAGGTTGCATAGATAGCTAGGATTTTTGCTTATAGTTTATTTTCAGTCATCTTGAGTTGTATTTATGGATTACTGTATTTGAGTTTTGAGATGTATTCTGAGTTTGTATCTTAGACACTTAGACTTCTATCTGTTGTATCTCTTTTCGATTTCATGTTTTATCAATCTTCCTTTATGCTCTACCTTAGATGTGATTGAGTTTACATTCTGCTATGTCACCCCCATTCGGGGAGTATAAACTGTTTAGTCTTATACTGTTAGATGTATTGAGACCTAGGTCAGCGTTCTACCGCCGATACTGCAGCGTAGGCTGGGCGTTGTTACGTTCTCGTGCCCTAACTCTAGAGTGCGGGTCGTGACACGTTTTTAGTGGTGGCCCATGCATGTCGAGATTCGCATTAGTACGATTTCGTAGTAGCACAACGACTTAGTTGTACTACTACGAGCCTGCTATAGGATATATAAATTAAGATGTTAGGATGAGAGGATACTCAATCACTATTAGGATTCCTTGAGAGATTCCTGGGATGACCCTTGAGAATCTCATTTTGAATTCTGATTTAAACTCCTTTTCCTTGTTTTGATTCACCTTTTTCCTTGATTTGAATTTGATTTTGTGGATTCATTGTAGAACTTTGAATCCTGGTATTAGTTGATGATTTTGATAAAATTTTGTAGTTGTTGATTTAATTTTGTATTTAGATTAATATTTTCAAATCCAAGGTACTCAATCACACTTAGGATTCTTTGAGAGATTTCTGGGACGACCCCTGAGAAACTCATTTTGAACTTCAATTGGAATTCCTTTTTCCTCTTGTTTGGATTCACCCTCATTCCTTGCTATTGAATTTAAGCTTGATGGGTTCCTCTCATTTGAACCGATGAGAAGGAACATATCTTCATTATTCTTTCTCGCCATTATTCCCTTGCATTCTTATTTACCTCTTATCTTAAACTCTGTCTCATTACATTAATTACCCATATCTTGTCGTCCCTACCAAATGTAATTCAAAACCCTTGAATCTTCGTATCTTTTGCATGGGGAAAGCTAAGGAAGTGACGTAAATTATGTAGCTCAGAGAAGACGTAACTGGTTATTTTATGATGATCTAAAGGAAATCAAATGTGGAGTGTTCCATATGTAAACTTGAGATAGAAATGTGGTAAAGGTCTCGAATAGAATAAAGAGATGTGTACTGCCAATCTGGAAACAATTACATTTAGAGAAATTTTGGGGTTATGAGATAGTTTATAGGTGTATTCAAAACTAATGAGGATATCAGAGGTCAACCTAGTTTTGAGAACTTAGAAAATCTTGGTTATTGATTCTGGGGAAAACTTTTACTCTGAGGCTATGTAGAAGGTTAGTAATGGAAAAGAGAAGTTAATTGTGTTTAATAAGAATATTAAACAAGATGTTGCGAGGAAATGACTAGGCATAGAGAGAACACAAAGTTATGGAAGTTTAGAGATTGTTGTGAAATATTTTTAGGAGAATAATATTCAAGGGTGTATGTCGAAGAAAATACGGAAGTTGATTTTATGATGGAAGATAAGTTTTGTAAGGCCTAGAGATTTAAATTAAATAATACGAGGAGAACAATTTGAACAAGTTCAAGGAATTCGTAAACGGGATTTAGAGGTTTTGGGTCAAATTTAAGACAAGGTGAAAGAACTTGGAAATTTAAATAAATGGTTAATGTTGATTCCTAAATGTGAGGCCTGTGCTTCAAGAGTGATGTTTGGAAATTGGGAATTGCCTACGGTAGTCATGGTAAGGGTTTAAGTAAAGGTTAAATTTTTATATGGAGATTGGTGAGGTAAGGATATGATTGGCAAGTTATGACCAGATGAACTTAAGAGTATCAGAAGCAGATGACTAACTCGATCTTTATTTTTTTGTGCATTAATTACCACCTCTTGAACTCCCACTTTCTAATTGAGATCCTTAACGTTCCTTATCGTGACTTTGATATTCGGAATGTAATACTAGCCGTTACCCTCCAACAAATCTTATATGCAAGACCTAGACGAGCTCACCTTCGTGTAGGTATATCATGTCCCACTAAAACTCGTCTTCTTGTACTCTATTTTCTTGATATGATTTTCTGGTCAACTGGCTAAACTATAACCTCTACCATTATATTAAATTTCTTCTTATTTCAATTAGAAATCCAGCCTTGACTCAATTCTTTCGACCCGACATGTGATGGTGTTCTGCTTGTTTTCTTAGATGCTTAACCTTATACCTTATATGATTACTTGACCCGTTGGTTAAGAAACTTGGACTATGTAATTCCTTTCATCATTACCATCCTTATATCTTGTGCTGCTAAATTAGCCTTAGTTTTGCAAGCTTATCTATTTTCGAGCTTGGTCATGACATTTTATTGGGTGGCCACCCACTAACATATTGTCTAATCAGAATCGGTACATGATGGTCTGATCAACCTATTGCACTTTGGTTCGCTTTTTCATGTATCAATCTACGAGAATGGAGACATAGTTAAACTTGACCCTAGAGTCTCATTCGCGACAGCCTTGACAATTCTCCTTGAAATCTTTTCATCGCCTATGAACCTCGTATTCGTACTCAGTCGAATTAAATTTAATCATGACCTGAACCTCCATCATTGGATGCTCGTGCCCATACTTTGATTTCATTGATTTTCCTTCTTGCCCAAATCTCGTTTTATCCCGAAATTGATCAACTTAGATCGTGTCAAGACAAAAATCTATTTGTGATTTATTGTGCCTAAATTTTCAATTTTTGCCTTTTTATGGAATAGTAACATTTTAATAATTTCTTAGTTGCTTGTTAATGACCAATTTTTATATAGGATGGTAGACAGCCCTACAACCTTGATGATTGTTGTTCCCTTACCTTCCTAATTAGGACACCCTAGATTGTTTGTGTGTTGATACCATAGTACTGTTTTGACCTAGAATGATTAGTGTACCTAGGTGAGACTTCCAACTGCTACAGTATGCCCTGACTTTGTATACTATTCCTTTAAATTGCATGATTTAGATAAAAAAATTTAGACCTTGATTGTTGGAAAATAGGGACGTCACCCCATTAGTATCAGTTGTAGATATATATAGGTTAGTCCTTGATGTGGGGATGTGTGTCTATAAACATGTAGCTTATGAGATTTATGAGAGATTATAGTATCAGCCTTGATAGGATGTACTAGTCTTTTGGTGAGTATAAATGTGTTATGAGAGATAGGGGCCTATATGTCTTAGTAATGCATCGTTCCTATGGTAATAGAATGTATTAATAGATGGTTAATAGGAAGATAATAGTTTGAGCATACCTATAGCCTGTGATCAGTTCCTTTTCATCCTTAGTTAAGACCACTTTAAAATAGGTCCAGTCCCTTTGGTATAGGTTCCAGTCCATATTTTATTGAAGTTCCATTACCGCCGTACAACAGAGCAGTGTTGGAGGTAATCGTAGATTGACACTATTTAGATTTCCGTTTATTATTCCAGTGTTAGGAAGTGTTACCTTAGATATTAGGTAGGTTAGAGGCTCTAGAAGGAGTACTATCGATCTTAAATTTCGAGGACGAAATTTTTCTAAGGTGGGTAGAGTTGTAGCACCCAGTTTTCCAAATGAGGGTAATTTTGAAATTTCGTGTTTATAATTATTTTAATAATGATATTTAATTCATGATATAATTTTTGGTGATTTTAAATTATTTTAAAATTATTTAAATCAATGACTTGTGGTTTTGACGTTTTGCTAGTGAAACCCTAGAGACTGTTTGACCTAGGGCCTAACCATGTGATTATGATATTTTAATATCATTTCTGGCCTAAGGATATTTTTGCATTTGACCTCTTTAAATTATTTTGATATTATTTTATTATTTATGATATTGTTTTGGGATTATTTGAGTCGGGTTCGAATTTCATCTCAATCCGACTTGTAACGGGGACCCGGGGTAACTTAGACTCTAGTTGGACCCATGCATTAGTTAGCCATGGACCACATTTTAATTAGTCATGTTAGAAAGATTAGTCATAATCCTAATTATTAGGTGAACCATTTAGAGTTTTTATTTTGACCCTTTTACCCCCAAATCCTAACCAAAATTGTTTTAAACACTTGTAACTAAGGGAGGGGCAAACTTGTAATATTCAATGGAGGGGGGGATAACCATTGTGGACGGCCCTAATAGGACTCCCATCTCATTTTCTTTCTTTGAGAAGTCTTCTTCCCCAAGTGCTCTCAAGCTCTCCCAAGGAAGAAGCCTTTCACCTTGGATTTTCTCTCCTTTAGGTAATATTTCCTTCTCTTTTATTTCTCCATTTTGCATTTAGGAAAGTTTTAACCATAGGAATGACCCCCATTGTTGTGTCCCTATTTTGTGTCCTCTTGTGTCCATTATGTGTCCTTTAGGGATTTCTATTGTATTATTGTTGTGTCTTGTGTTCATGGGGAAAACCTCCAAACTTGGACACACTTTATATTTAAAATATTGATTAAATGAATTAATTCATATTAAATCTCAGATTTGAATATGTAGAGATGTGTTCTTGTGTACTTTACATTTCATTCATGTATCTCTTATAGATGTGTTCATGTAACATATATAGATTTATGTATGTATATATATATATATATATATATATATATATATATATATATATATATATATATATATATATATTTTTTTTTTTTATATATATATATATATATATATATATATATATATATATATATATAAATATATATATATATATATATATATATATATATATATATATATATATATATATATATATATATATATATATATATAATGAGAGTGTATCTATATTTATATATGTAATAAATGGTTCATGATGATTACATAATCAAGTTTGTGAGTGTGGTTTCTCATATTACTATTGTCATTATTGTTGTGGATAATTAGGATATATATTGTGTATTCTTTTGGCTCAAACTATCTAAATCCGTCATGATTTTTATCCACGTTTTTAATTTCAGCCCTAATTTAGAAATGTCATAACTTCTAGCTCAAAGCTCGGTTTAATCTCCCTTTTTTTAAAAGAAGCGTATTGAAGTTAGCTTTCCAAAAACATGTATTAGTAGGCCTAATTATTTCTATAACTTTCTGGAGAATTATTTGAGTGTCAGCTGTACGAAAGACAAATGCGTTCTCGGTGTTTTCGCGATTCCGGGAGTTTCCGGAAACGAAAACGCGATCCGTTTGAAGTTTCGGAAAGCTAACACATAGATCTATAAAAAAATTTAATCTTAGATTTTAATTCATGCTGAGATGGTACAATATTGATTATTAGTAAGAGTTACTATTCGGCATATGCATTTTGTGCACCCTTGTGTGTAATATAATATTCTATTTGATTTTAACCCATATTAATGTATATACATTATGTAATTAAATAGAGAATGCAAGCATGAGTAAATGTTTAAATAAATGATGTATGAGGTGTAAGTACCCTATCTAATGTAAGCATGTATAAGTATGGCGTGTAATGAATATGTAGGTTCCATAGTATGTAATGTATGGTGCATATAGTAGTGCAAGAGAATAAATGAATGATGAATGAATGCAAGCATGAATATAATGTAATAATAGATGTAATGTATGCAATATACAAGTTAATGAGATATAATATTCTATGTTAACAAAAATCCTATATTACCTCATGTACCCCTTACACTATGTTGACACTATCACACTTGACACTTTGTTCACTTACACTTTGACACTCTCTGATATGTATACACTATGTATGCCCATTTAACCCTCACTTGCCCCTTTGCCATGTTCACATACACACACATAGCCTCTTAAATAAGTATTTATGAATATAGTTAACTTAGCTATGTATGTATATTATATATATGTTAGCATATTGTGTTGTAATATATAAATTTATATAACCATTTGAAATGCCATGATTATAGACCTAATGTTGAATACCAATATATGCATGTGTATATATGTGTAGACATATATAGCTTAAAGTAATAGATTACCTAGTGTATATCCAATGTGAATTCTTGCCTATTTGAGTATTGAATAATTGCATGCTATATAGAGTTGGGTGTATGTTGGCTTGTATAGCCTTGTATTTATGTGTGCTTGCTAGGATAGTCTTGGTTAGGCCTAGTAAGACTTGCTGGGTTAGGATATGACCTAGTTTGACCTAGTTTGACTAGTGCAGTTGACCAGAGTTGACTAAGGCTTGACTTTGGCCTAGTTTGACCAAGATTCATGTATAATACATTATAGTGCTTTATATTACCCTTCTGGACATGTTGTGACTTGTGCTGTTCTAATTAGGAGCCAGACACCTCTCCTCGGACAGTATCTTTACCTTGGACATTCAGATATCAGACGAGTACATTCTCTGATCATTTCATATCCTATTTAGAATTATTTTTCTGCTTTAAATTACTTTACTTGATACTGTCACGTTGGTCACACGGATTGGTACTATATGGATCATCCCCCCGGGAGCATCGGATACTGCATGTTTTATGCGTTTCATGAATCATCACGTATCTCTATGCTTCCTCTGATTCACGAATCACTTGTGACACATGTACTCTCATGTTCACAGAGCCATCATGAATCACCTTCACGTATCACTCATTTTATGAGCCATGTGAAGTTTCACGAATCTTAACATAACTTGAACAGATCCTTGTGTATTGATTGGGGATGGGGGAGTAGAAATAGACATGTGAATATTATCCAAGTAGCTGTAGTCATGAATCACTCTCTTAGCTGTAGTCATGAATCTCCTATGCCATTCACATGTTTATATTTTACTCTGACTCACTAGTCACTGTTAGTTCTTTATGTATAGTAGATATTTCTATTACAGTTCTCTCTCTCTGTTTACATACTGTATTTCCTTCAGATCCTGTATCTTACTTTACTGTATGATTATATTTTCTAACCTTATATGATCTGTTGAGATGTACTGTGCTCGCTCCAGTCCTGACTGGACCCGTTGATAAATTTTACAGATAGCCTGGAAGTTGCCTGCTAGCCTAGAGAAGACAGTAGAGGTTGCATAGATAGCTAGGGTTTTTGCTTATAGTTTATTTTCAGTCATCTTGAGTTGTATTTATGGATTACTGTATTTGAGTTTTGAGATGTATTCTGAGTTTGTAACTTAGACACTTAGACTTCTATCTGTTGTATCTTTTTTCGATTTCATGTTTTATCTATCTTCCTTTATGCTCTACCTTAGATGTGATTGAGTTTACATTCTACTATGTCACCCCCATTTGGGGAGTATAAACTGTTTAGTCTTATACTGTTAGATGCATTGAGACCTAGGACAGCGTTCTACCGCCGACACTGCGACGTAGGCTGGGCGTTGTTACGTTCTCGTGCCCTAACTCTAGGGTGCGGGTCGTGACAGAACTAGAGTAACATGATGAGTCCAGACGGTACAATATAAGTCGAGTGTAATCCCAATGTGAGTCTAATACAAGATGAGTCGAATGTGATTCTAATCATTGTTCTAATAAGGTGATTCGAATAAGGTGATACGAATAAGGTGATTCGAATAGTGATTCACATGATGATCTAACAATGATTCGAATAAATTCTCTAAGTGTGTTTTAAAATACCGAGTTCGATATGTAAACGGCTGTAGGTAATACGGCACACCATACACTGATCAAGTGAGGGATGGCTATCGTTCGAATATCATTCACAGAGGGGTGATTCGAATAGGGGGATATGTCTACATGTCTAATCAGTATTTCTCCACCTAGTCTAATACAATGAATCCATAATACAACAATAAGACGAATACAAGTCCAACCAGCACATGAAGATACGAATAGGTGGTTCGAATAGTGATTCGTATGGTGATTCGAATAATAGAGGCAAGACGAGTAAGTATGTGTGTCGTATACATGGATTCAGTAATAACAATACGTGTTTGTAACAGAGAATCACATACAGCTAACTAGAACTGAAGTACAGTAATTGACAATTAAATGAGAGAACTATCAGTGAATGTACTCGCCTGATACCCTGAAAAGAGTAGTGTAATATCAGATGCTTGCACCAGAGTCACAATATCCTAAACAGAGTAATACAGGTTATAATGTGTTAAAAATAAGGTAAATGAAGTTTATGATGCAATCTACATAATTTTTAGGCTAATCTAGGTCAAAGTCAACTCTAAGTCAAACCTGGTCAACTGTCTAGATCAAACTAGGTCCAAGTCAAACTTGGTCAACTCTGGGTCAACCCAAGTCAACATCTAGTCAATCCTGAACCATTGGGTCAAACCTTGGTCAATTCTAGGGTTTGGTCAACTATCAAGTCAAACAAGGTTAACTAGGCTCTTTCTAGGTCATACTAGATCAACATCCTATGTATCAACCTATACTTTACCACAAATGTAAGTTAATACCTTAAAACCCAATACCCTGTCACATATCACCTAGGCAATCCCATTACCTATACTTAAGACTACCCACATAACCAATACCTATATCCATTATACTCTCTCATATATCAACCTTACCTCAACTAACCCTAACATATTACATATGTATATACTCAAGCCTATATACATACATCAACATTTCCTCCCTCAAACCCTCCAACTTATAACATGCAATACTATTCACATAACCACATCCATATATATGAACCTACATCAAGCTAATCAACCTAACATATACATACCTATATAATATTCTAATCTACTATAAGCTATATGTAAATATATCTATACACATACTCATTCAAGTTGTATGAATGCCAACCTAACCCAAGTCTCCTCTTCCTATCTCATAGAACCTCACTTTAAGGGAGCAGGGTTCTGACCTCACCTAAACTCCTTGTTTACCACTCACAAATACCTTTCCTATACCAACTGAACCACTAGCCATACAAGGGTTGAACTATAAATGGATGAGGCTGAATAATGAGAGTGGCAAAAGAAAGAAAAATGGATAAGAAGAAATGAGCAAGACCAATGAATTGATACCAAGGTAATGGCATTCACATTAGTCTATAAGATATCCCTTAATCTGAACACTGACACAAAGTGCCACACAAAGGCTAACACCTTAACCCTCACTCTCCAACAACCCACAAGAACTTTACATGATGCAGGATTTACAATGCCACTTGGACAGTGTCCAATTTCCTTTAAAGCCCCCAATTGATACAGAATGCTAAGCATTGCTCTGGGCATCCCTGTAACAGGGAGCCCTCTACAGGCTGTTACAGCAGTACCACTTCTCGGTCCTTTCCCCCACTGAGTTCTTGCAGTCCAACTGATACTAATTTCCATCCCAACTCCTCACAACCAACACACACACTCTAACTCTCAGACTTCGAACACAGAAAATTGGCCAATGGCCCAAAGCTCGACTTTAACACACATTACCTACATAGACACACCTCTGATACTGCTTCACAGAGTAGTGGCTTCCCCTCTTACTTGCTAATCTTCTATATATGTACCCATATTATATACTAATCTATCTATCCTTAAATATATATAATCCATATTACATATTCCAGATAATTCAGCGTTGTCCTAATGTGACCCACACATCCTGAACCTGGAACTCTACTACTCACTAATACAATACAACCCCACATTCCAGTTTTCACCAAATTTTAGTTAATATTAACCATTCTCAGTTTACTGTCAATATAAATCTTAGAAACATATGCACTCTCAGGTTTCAGGACATGTGTGATGTGAACAGTACATGGCTCGACTGAAACTCATGTAGGCAGGTACTCTAATATGCAGGACATGATATTACATGGTGCAGCAGTGTGTCAAGGTATCAGAGCCAAGAGAGCAGTGTCAACAAGGATGTGAGTGTGTATACTGTTTAGAAAATAGTGTGTGTACAATGTAACAGTAAAGGGAAATACTGTATGTGTGTGGGTATAGTATATATGCCTTCAGGAAATGGAAAATCGGTGAGGTAGATACACAGGTTCTCAGTGTATCCATGTTCAGGATTATGTGAGATCAGTGGATTGCATAACAGTGCAATGACTTAGGAAAATTCAGTTAGAATGACAGTTCATACCAGTCCCATTCCCATTTACACATTCAATTCAAAACCAACTCGAAAAAATCCCTTGATAACATCCATTCCAACATGTAACCAACCTAGCAGTAAACTAACACATGTATGTGAATCTAACATTGTCAATTTAAACATCAAATCAGCCTAAAAAACAGAAATCAATTTCAGGAATATTGACAGTTGACATAACAGTTCAACATTCAAAAACCCAAATTCGAAATCCCAATTTTCCAATACAATCAAAAACTCCACATTGTAGTAACTAACACAGGTGTAAGTGAATCGAATATGGTAATTTAAATCATGAAATAAATGGGTTGAAACACATTTAAATCCAAAAATTGAAAACATGAAATCTGTGTATCAGAGAATGTAAAAAGCTGTCTCGTGCATGCGTGTCGGGTCATCGTGGGCTCCACACAGAGCTCAAAGTGTGTCGAGCTTGTGCACACATATTTGCCCATGATAGAGCTAGGTTCGTGTTACCCTGATATGTGTCTAGGTGTCGTAGTGTCGTTGTTTGAGTCGCGTATCAGAGTCAAAAATCCACGTGTGCATAGTGAGGCAAAAATTAGTACGAACACGATTTCTTCGCGTACACACATCAAGAACTCTTGAAACTTTATAGGTGTCATGTCAGTAACTAGGACAACGTGTCTACTAAGTTTCGTGACCTGAGTTGCCGTGTCGTGTTCGCTAGGACACCCGAGCAGCATGGTAGCCATACGAGCCCCGTGCGGTATCTCGTGCTGCGTGTCCAAGTGCTAAAACAATGTCCAAACGTGTCTAAATTCGACTCAGTCATATATATAATTAATCCCCCATATATAGGGCTACACAACCATGTAATTAGTTTAGCAAAATTCGAAAATAAAATCCTTAGAGGCATTTAATCAAACATCTACACTACAGTTATGACACGTATCCGATACGGACACCAAGCGGACACGAAATTAACCCAAACTTCATGGACAGCTAGGGGACTCCTACATCTAGCCCTAAATGCAAATAAAACAAAATATTAATTCAATTTAAGGGATTTTACCTATATGTGCAAAAAGCTTGAAAAAGCTTCCAATGGGGGATTCTTCCTTGCTAGCCAAAGCTTCCAAATTGTCCCAAGGTTGGGATTAAACTCCACAATCAGAAAATAGGAGGGTATTAGACTCTAATGCAAGAAACTAGAGTGGAAAAGGATTTAAAATAGAGAATTTATGGAATGGGGAAGAATGGACAAACCTTTCTTTTTCCTATGTACTCTTTCAATACAAAAGGGGCAAGAACTAAATATGAGATTATTTATAGGAAAGGGAATGACCTAGTAGCTGGTCATAAAGGAAAGAATTAGGGTTAGGGTTTCACTAATGGGCTATGGGCCAAGTTGTACTAGCTAACTAGCTCAAGTCCTTAGCCTATGGTCCAATGCAAAAAATCCTCCTACTCTCTTCATGAAACTTTGCCAACATAAGTCAACCAAGACCAACTTGAGTTAGATTAGGGTCCATACCATGTTAACTAAGTCACCGAGGTCAAGGTCAAAGTCTAGGACAGTCTCTTAAGTCATATCTTAGCAAAAGTCAAAATTAACAATCACCAATGCATTAAATTATAAAATAATTCAAAAAGGCCAAATGACCAAAATACCCTCATGCTCAAAAGTAAAAATAATTTATCCTAATGACATGGTCAGGCTCTAGGTCAGGCAGTCTCTCAGGTTACACTAGCAAAGTATCAAAATCACAAGCCATGACTTAAAACAGTTTTTAAATAGTTTAAAATGATTAAAAATCACCAAAAATTATAATGTGAATAAATATCAATAAATAATAATTATAATTACAACATTTTAAAATTACCCTCATTTCAGAAACTGGGTGTTACAAAAGTTGCCATGCATCGCATAAATATCTCTTCTAAAACTAAGCCAGTGAAGTAGCAGCAACGACGATTCTGACCAGATATCATGGAGGCCATCGAAAGTGAAGTCAAGAAGCTTATTGCATGTGGATTCATTCGCGAAGAACAAGACCCTGACTGGGTCTCTAACATTGTTTCAATCATGAAAAAGAATGGTAAAGTTCGAGTCTGTATCGATTACCGTGATTTGAACTCTGCATGCCCGAAAGATGAGCTCCTTCTACCGATCACCGACGTAATGATCGACAATACTTGCAACTTCGAGCGGATGTCCTTCATGGATGGGTTCTCAGGCTACAACCAGATCAAGATGTTCCCCGACGATGAGATGCACACATCTTTTCGAACACCGTTGGGGTATACTGCTATATGGTGATGCCCTTCGGATTGAAAAATGCAGGGGCGACATACCAGCGAGCTATGAATACAATTTTTCGTGATCATTTGTGCAAAATAGTAGAATGCTACGTAGACGATATCACAGTTAAAAGTCGTTTCAAGGGCAACCACCTCTAAGACTTGAGAACGATGTTCGAACTAATGCGTGCACACCAACTCAAGATGAATCCAACCAAGTCTTTTCTGGGAGTCTCCAGCGATAAGTTTCTTGGTTTTGTTATCATCTTGACCCAGAAAAAGTAAAGCTATCTTCGATATGCATTCTCCAAGAAATCTTAAAGAGTTATGCAGACTTCAAGGAAGGCTAGCCTACATCAGACGATTCATTTCGAACCTTTCTGGAAGATGTCAACCGTTTACTCAGCTCATAAAGAAAGGCGTATCTTTCATCTAGACTGAACAGTGTCAACGTATATTTAACGACATCAAGAAGTATCTCACAAGCCCCCCAGTATTGGTAGCTCCAATAATAGAGAATCCCTTCTTACTATATGTCCGTGCTATGGACCATTCCCTTGGTGCCCTATTAGCTCAGAAGAATAAAGGCGGCCATGAACATGCAATCTACTACCTCAGCCGCACGTTGGTGGGTGCCGAGCACAGATACACACCTGTGGAAAAGGAATATCTTGTACTGGTATTTGCTATCCAGAAGACACGCTACTATGTGTCTGGGAAGACGATCCACATCATATCTAAAGTCAATCCTCTCAGAATACTCATGACTAAACCGGGTTCTCTTAATTTCCGTTTAGCTATAAGGGCGATGCTGTTGACTCCATATGATATGTTGTTCATCCCTCAGAAGGCAGTAAATGGCCAAGCGTTAGCTGATTTCCTATCAGCTCATCCAGTGCCAGAATCTTCCAAACTCTACGATAAAATCCCCGATGAAGTAGTGGAGTCTAATACCGCAACTGAGGAGATCCCCATTTGGCGAATGTTCTTTGACGGTACATCAAGAACAGGACCTAAAGAAAATATCTTGGCCGGAGTAGGCATCGTGCTTGTATCACCCGACCATCTGGTTATACATCATGCATATTCTGTCGTGGAACCCTGCACCAACACGTGGCCGAATATAATGCCCCATTAATCAGCCTTCAACTGGCAAAACAACTGGGAATTGACTATCTAGAAGCTTACGGCGATTCTAAGCTAATAGTTAGTCAGGTCCGAGGGGATTATGAAGTTCGTCATGAAGATCTTATTCCATATCACAAAGAGACAATCGAATTGGCTTCTACTTTCGTTGGATTCTTCATCGAGCATGTGCCTCGACTACAGAATATAGAAGTAGATGCTTTAGCCGGTCTTGCTGCTTCCCTGACCATTTCTATAATATCCAACAGTCGATCACAGTGTCTGGTCGAGAACTATTATGTGTGAAAGATGCCTTGAATATTCATCACAGTTATACAACGGAAACAAACGTCGACGTTAAAGACTGGAGATTTCCTTTCATAGACTACATTGTCTATGGAATCCTCCCTGATGACCCAAAAGAAGCAGTATCTGTCAAAAGACGATCCCTCAGATTTTACTATGATACAGCTACCAAAATGTTGTACCAACGCTCTCATGACGGGCTACTGTTACGATGTTTATTAGACACAGAAGCCAAACATGCACTCCGAAAGGCTCACGATGGAGTTTGTGGTGCACATCAACCAGGCCACAAATTACAAGATCGCCTCAGACGAATGGGTTATTATTGGCCCACGATGATAGCAGATGCTGTTGAATATACAAAAACGTGTAGGGCTTGTCAGTTCCATGCCGACTTTATTTATCAACCTTCGAAGTTTTTATACCCGACGGCAGCATCTTGGCCTTTTGAAGCCTGGGGTATGGACGTCATAGGCCTAATCAGTCCGTCATCTTCTAGAGGACATCGGTTCATCCTAGCTATAACCGATTACTTCTCCAAATGAGCGGAAGCTATACCGCTCACCGAAGTGAAGACGTTGAACGTGATCAGTTTCATCAAGCATCACATTATCTATCACTTTGGCCTACCTCGCAGGATCAGCCATGATAATGGTCCACAATTTGTAAGCCATGCATTCTATCGGTTCTGCAACAAGAATCGAATCCAGAATGTAGCCTCTACTGCCTACAATCCAGCGACTAATTGGTTAACAGAAGCCTTTAATAAAACCATTATTAAACTTCTCAAGAAGTTTATGTCTTCAAACAAGCACGATTAGAATGAGAAGCTCGACGAATGTCTCTGGGCCTATCGTACAACGGTCCGGACTCCAACAGGCAGTACGCAGTTCTCTCTGGTTTATGGGAGCGAAGTAGTTCTTCCCCTAGAAATCCAGATTCCTTCTCTTCGAGTAGCCTTAGCCAGTGAGTTGACTGCCGAAGAAAGCTACCGTTTGCGACTACAGGACCTCGAAGTGCTAGACGAAAAATGCTTGTTAGCTCAGCAGCAATTTGAGCTATACCAAGCACGCCTTTCCAGAGCCTTAAAAAGGTGAAAGAAAGAATCTTCCAAGTTGGTGATCTAGTCTTAGCAGTGAGAAGACCAATGGTCATGACGCACAAGACAAAAGAAAAATTTTAGCCTAAATGGGAAGGTTCTTTCATTATAGAATTAGTGTAATCTAACGGTGCATATCGACTAACCAAGCCTGATGGTGACTTGCTCATGTTGCCCATCAACGGCAAGTTCCTGAAGAAATATTATGTGTAACCTTTTGTAAACAGTGTTCACATATTTTCAGTCATATAAATGTACAGTGCAATATTTATGTGATTCAAAAAACCATCTAACTATTATTTGTATTCAAGAGTCTTAAATACGCCATGGATAATGGGTCCTCTAAAAAGATTCACAGTAGAATTATTTTCATTTTTGACTCTGCCCAAACTCGGTCTGATGAAAACAACTTACGTTCCTATTACCTCTGAATTGTTTTCCGATAATTATTTCCCCAGTGGGATGATTAAGAAGCATTTTGCCACGTCCATATAACCTCTGAGCAAAGCATTCATCAAGGATAATCACGTTCATATTACCTCTGAATTATCCACTCCTACCTAGTGTTATATATCCTTCTACGTTCATATTACCCTGGTCAGATATAAAACATCCTCTGCTATTACGTCCAGATTACCTCTATTAGCAGCTTCTTTCAACTTATTATCTATATCCAAGACCCCTGAATATAAAATGGATAATAGGTCCACATCAAATTCTCCAGCAGAATATCCACCAGAAATATCCTTACTACGTCCACATTAGCTCTAGTTCTGATATTTCACAAAACTTCATTCATGAATTTTGAAAACCAAAAGTTTTTTTTATTAAAACATCTATCAGAAGACAGAAAAAATATAAAGAGTCTTGACAGCTAAAAAAGAAGCAGTTACAAACAAAAATCTAAGGGATACACAATCGATTGATATTATCCCATAGAGCCACAATTTCGGCTTCGGACTTCGCGGTAGCACAGCGGCACGACTCTTCTTGACGAGCAGCTTCATCCTGGAAGGGGATCAGGTTCATGTGCTCTCCCTTTAACTTTACCAGCTGTTCTTTTAAGTGGTCGGAAGTTGTGGCAGTCATGGCAGCCTGAGCCAAATAGTCCTCATGTTCAGACGTTATTGTCCTCAAGCTGGCCTCCAGTTGAGCAATCTTATTTTGGATCTGCGTAATATGATTATACTTCTTAGTAATCTGCACAACCAGCTTATTCTTTGAAACAACACGTGCCTCACTCGCAGCGTTGAACTGCTCATACTGGTCAGCCAACTCACTGATTTCTTGAGTAAGGGCATCCTTCTTTGCCTGAAAAGTAGCCTCCTCCTCCGCGAGAGACGCAATCAAAGCCTCGTCTTCTGCACGGAATAGCGACGTCGGGCTCCGTTGTTTGGCGTCTCAGAATTTGGCCAACTGACCCTCCAGAGCATTCATAACCTTCCTTAGAGCATTAGCCCGCTCTTCATAGTCGACGATGCTCTCAAGGGCCGCTACTTGGCATTCAGTAACAGCCTTCACAGGGCCAAAGATGGCGTTTCGATTCAGAACTCCAGGAAGCTTTACTTTCAGAACAGAATAGAAAGCTTTGACGACTTCCTGGGCCATCTCGTCGTCTTCTATAGAGGTCGTCGGGAAGGATGCTTGATGAAGTTCTTTCGCGCCAGGAACAGATGCCTGACAAGAAGCCAAACCTGACAAGAAAATAGTATATGCATCAGTAACCAAAAAAAGGGGAGTGCAAGAGAGTTGTAATTTCGTACCTTCAATATGCTCAGCGCCAATTCGGGCTAAGTCATCGGTCTTGGCTCCAGGGAAACCTAGAGCAAGCCCAGGCTATTAAAGAAGAATAATATCAAGGCCTCGACCAACATCAGGCCGGGTATCTTCCATGGCCCCAGCTGGACCGGGAGCAGATTCAGCAACAGCCCCCTCAGTAGGCTGCTCAACGTCTTATTCTGCAGCCGATACCGGCTCACTAATAGCTCTCTCCGCACCAGCAAATTTAAAGATGCCGGGGCTAACCTCTGTTTCTCCCCCAATGCCTTGGGTTATCTTTACGAGCGATTCTTTCTCCTTGTCTACAAGGGAATATACAATCGTGGTCAGCCTCACGAGGAGAACGCAAAATCAAAGTCAAAAAATCTTATCCGAAGAGAAGCGCAAAGATAACGTACCCGTAGAAAGATGAGCCGATTGTACTTGAATTTCATCCAAGTCCTTCATCATAGCTCCTATTGCAGACATATTCTCCAAAGAAATGCCATAGAATGGACTATTTTTTTGATTGTCGTCATGGTCTGGGCCTTCGCTCCGATCCTCCTGTCGTTCAAGCCTTACAGCTGAAGAAGACCCGCCCTCATCCATCGATTGAGGACGAGCAGGGGACACTATTGTCACGTCCACTTCCTCAGACGAGGAGGTACCTGCCTCAGCTGCAACTTCAGGGTCCTGTGCAAAGGAAAAATGCAAGGGTGAGAAAGCTTCTAAAGGCTTGACCAGAACAGCTATGGAGTCTAGGAAGGGATCTACCTTCCGAACAGTAACGACCCACGACGACATTCCACCTCTTCCAGTTTGCCGAGAAGACCTTCTCAAAGGAGATGAGCCAGCACCCACTTTCTTGGCTCTCCTTAGGGCGATAGTCTTTTTCTTTCTCTTAAAAGTTGGCTCCTGGGCCAATTCAGTTGAAGCTTTCCTTTTCTAAGGAGGATTAGGAAGAGCAGACTCATCTTTCATGTCCTTCTTTGGAGGCACTGCCGGCTCCCTAAGGGTAGCCCTCGGCCGTGGTACTGCGGCTGGCTTCACGGCTGGAGCAGCGCTCTCCTTCTTACGGCCCTTCGGCGCCTTTTGGGCATATTTTATAGAAGAAGGGCCAAAACGAGTCCCCAATATCAAGCTCTATTCACGATCATACCGGGGATGAAAAGTATTGATCTGAACATAAAACTTGGTGGCAACATAGCACAGGTGGGTCTCGAGCTTATCCGAGGGCAAAGTGAAGATTGCCCCCGTGTATCCGGCATTGTAATATATCCAGGCACGCACCCCGTCAATTAAGCTACCTATTGACTCCAAGTATGGGCTAGCATTTCCCAAAAGGAGCTGGCTGTAGCCAAACTGTCGTACAAAATGACTCGGCAGGTATGGCTCCAGATAGGCATGGTTCATGTTTCTGAGCACCAGATGCGACGGTCTAATAGACAGAAGCCAGTAAAACGCCCCAGCGGTCAAGCTAGTGGCATGAACTCCTTCATCCACTAAGGTATCTCCTGCACTACCGCTGCCGGATGGAGGAGATACCCTGAAGAACTTGTAGTTCTGTAAGAAGTTTAAAGCCCTTTTGCAAATGGGTATACCAGTGATGGCCCAATCCGCGTTACGAAAGTTGTGAAGAAAGGCATCTTTCGCCAAAGAGTCCGCCGTCGGCCCAGCGTTCATTAGGGTAGGATAATGCAGTAGCAGCCACCCCATCAAAAAATGATACAAAAGTTCGGACCGGACGAAGTTGGCCCTGCCCTCAGGAGTCAACAAAGTGCCGTAGACCCCGTTTAGTGGCGCCGACCAACACGGAAAGCAAGGCAAGATGGTATCCAAACGCCAGCTTCACAGCCGAAAGTATTATGCTCCGGCTCATCCTCTCAATAATCCCTGAACCCCCAGGGACTATACAGTCACGAAGCCAGATCATCAATAAAGCTGCCAGCACAGCTTTCTTTGACAACAGATATTCAGCTTGACGGAAGAAGTGGCCGATCGAGGACTTCCGCTCAGGATCATTACTGTCCTTAGTATCCGCTGTATCATAATCTGCCATCCGGACTTCTATCTCGGACTTGGTCATAGGTTTTAAAATCGAAAAGGAGGCCGGATCCTCTCCTTCTCCTTGGACGAAGACGTAGCCCATCCAAGCTCTTGTGTAGGAATTGTCCCCCTCAATCCTTCCTTTTTTGTTGATCCTATGGCAGATGTGGAGGTGGCAGAGTAACTCCTTGTATACATCCATCATCTCGGAGTTCTCATTCTCCAGGTCTCAGAGCTCCTCATCACAAGACACGTACGGCTCTGTGCCCCAATGAAGCTTCGACACTTCCTATATTTTATGGAGAGCCAATCCCATCTTCCTACCTGGAGTAAAGAAAGTACAAGTGTGAAGGTTGTACAACTCTTCCAAAGAGACAAACATTGGCCAGTTGACCTTTAAGCCATATTGGGTGGCCCTAATAGCATAAAAAAGGCCAACAGTCTTCAGGGTGGCTTTATACGTGGAAAACATCCAGTCAGTGAGGTCGCTCTAGAATGGGACATAATGTCTCCAACCTTCCATCCGCAGCTTCCCTTCCGGATATGACTCCTTCTTTGACAGCATCAAGTTGGAGAGAGTCTCAGTAGCGTAGGGGTGAAGAACAGTCGGGACATCGTTCATTATGACTCCAGGATGCAGACCCCTCATGGAGTAGGACGTGGAACCCTTGACACACTTGAACGTGTCCTTCTTCCGGTCACCAGAGTTGAGTTAGATCCTGCCAGAAACAACCCCATGTAGTTCAGGGGTCAGGTCCCATTTCATCTGCCTCTGCACAGCTAGATCAGTAAACGCTGACAGAAGGTATTGGCGCTTCATCGATGGCAACCATATTATTTGGTTATTTAACTTAACTACCAGAGGGTCTTGTAGACATATCGTCTCGTCATCCTTAAATCCCATACTGTCACCGAACAGGAAGTACGGCTTCTTGAAACGACGTGCCCCTCCAAGTAAGAGCTTCTCGTCATTAATTATCTGCTTTAGGAAGGTCTTATCCTGTTCAAGTATGGCAATCGTTCGTTCCGTAGGCTGGTTATGACTGATCTTGGCCTGAACATTGTTGACCATGTTAGTTATGAGGCTTGTGCCGAGGACTTGGCAAGCAGAGCCGAAAGGGATTCTACCAAGTTTCAGGACAAACATATTAACTGTAAGGACAGAAGAGAAAGTCAGACTCAGAATCTGCTAAAAAAACTAAGTGTTGGAGGAATCCTATGCGCTCAAAAAGCTATGCGCCCAAAACAGCATATGGACGCATAACATGCAGCATCATGTGGGTGCATAACATGCAGCAGCATGTGGACACATAACATGTAGCAGCATGTAGGCACATAACACACCACAGTATGGGCGCATATGAATGCTCACAGAAATATGTTGCCAGTGGGCACATGAGCCCAGGCAGCGGAAAAGTCTGAGCATCACAAATTAACGCTCAAGACTCTATTTTGAGGCATAGCCTCACCCAGGACCGGGTCTTGGACTACCGAGGATGCTGTCGCAGGAGGAGAGCCACTCAGTGCAGCCCCCTTGTACTTCACATATCTCTTGGCGGCCTTGGGAGACATGGTTCGTGCAGAGAAGAGATGAAAAGTCTTTTTGAAAGTTTTGAAGGAAAAGAGAGTAATGAATTTTCTCTCTTCAAAAGCCTATTTATAGGCATGGGCCATACACTATGCACCTACTACTCCTATGTGCCTATGTGCCTACTACATACTATGCGCCCACTACGACTTATGCGCTCACTCGAAGACCCAGCCTCTTGCACATTATGCGACTGCCACTTGTAGACGTGGACAACGCATGAAGGATGGACCTCTTCAAATTCCACTCCGATGAATTTGTCAGTTCAGATTTTCGAGGAAGATCTCAAAGCCATCTCTCTGACAGTCTGGCTAAACTCTATGTGCCCAAAGGGAGAGCTATGCTATGCGCCCACTGCATCACGAGAAGACGGTCCATGCTTCTTTTAATTTATTTCGAACTCGTTCAAGTATCGAAAACTTTGAAGGGGGTCTTGTACAACTATAAAAATTTCAGCAGTCTTGACAACCATGCACCCAAGCCAGAGAAATCATATGCGCCCATGTGACCAGAACATGCTATGCGCCCAAGTCTCCAGAGCATACTATGCGCCAATGTAACCAGAGCATGCTATGTGCCAAAGCCACCAGAGTAAGCTATGCGCCTATGCGCCCACTCTGGACCCCTACAGCAAGGGGTACATAGCCCTATTTCAGGCTATGCGCCTAAGTCAGAATAGCCCCCGACTCGGTCAAAACCACGATCAATCGTGCACCGAAGCATACGACCACGTCAGTCTCCACGAGCAGTCGTGCACCGAAGCATCACTACAACAAAAAACCCTTTTAATGACGCTCGACAGGGAGTTTTAATGACGGCTGATACATAAGCGTTATCAAGTTAAAAAATACCTTTTTTCTATGACGGTTTGGACTAATTTTGGACTTTTTATAACGTTTATAAAACAAACCGTCATTAATACTTTAGAGCGGTGGCAAACTTGTAATTTTTTTTACTGTATAAAAGCTAAATGGGAGAGAGAAAATTCATTTCTCATCCATTTTCTAAGGAGCAGCATCTCTCCAAACCTCTTCTCTTCCAATTTCCTCAAGAGTTAGGTTAGGGTTTCTGATCCATGGGTTGCTTCTCCTTCTTCCGGTTTCGAGAGAGCTAGGGTTTTCGGCGGAGCTCGGAAGGAGCCATGGGTTGCTTCTCCTTCTTCCGGCCCCGGCGGAAGGAGATCGGAAGCAACCGGATCGAGGACAGCTCCATCGTACGGTGTATTTCGTCTTTTGGTACTCGTTTTGCCCTAAAGTTCACATCTTTTTTCTTTTTTCGACTTCTGTTGAAATTTATGGGCTTTTTTTTGTGTGTGGGGGGCAGAGCAGAGGAGGAAGCCGCCGCTGCCTGCCCACTGTGAAACCAATAACTGCGCCCAGAGCTTCTCCTTTCGTGACCTGGCGGTCGCCACCATGAACTTCAAGGAGGCCAATCTGATCGACGAGGGCGGGTTCGGGAGGGTTTACAAGGGCCAACTCCAGTCGGGACAGGCAAATTACGATCCGATCCTGTTCAAAATTTGTTCGAGCGATTCATTTCGATTTCCGATTGTAAAATCGTCCATTTCCAGGTCGTGGCGGTCAAGCATTTGAACAGGAAAGGGGTCCAGGGGAGCAAGGAGTTCCTAGTGGAGACCCTGATGCTGATCATGCTGCGCCATCCCAACCTCGTAAATCTGCACGGGTACTGCGCCGAGGGGGACGAGAGGCTCCTGGTTTACGAGTACATGCTGCAGGGAAGCGTGGAGGATCATTTGTTTGGTAAAATACTGAAACTCATTACGTTTAGTACTGATTCTGCCATTAGTTGTGTACACATTGCAATTTTCTTTTGTTCCCATGAAGCATGTTCATGATAATGGGCCTTGTTTCTTGGTGGAGAGATTAACTGCCAAAGTGCTGAGGGACAGATTCAGGTTCCATCCCTGAATAACTATTCACTTTTTTATACCAGTCGGCAGTGTTTCCTTGTCATTTTTACATTACAAGATTTCATTATGAGCAACTCAAAGATTGTAGAAAGGCAGTATACAGGTCACTATTTCAAGTGTACTTTACGATAATTTTTTTAGCTTAAAACATAAACGAAAATTTCCTAACTTAGAGTTTGGGCAAGGCGTAACTGGTTTAGAAACAGTTTTTTGTTTAATGATTAGCTTCGTTGGCTTGGATCTGATGGGCTCAAACCCAAATTGGGTCTAAAATTGTTCTTCAACCTAATCAGATGGTTTAGTATAAAGCCAACTGATCAGAGTAAGAAGTTCAGAACCGTCCATCAGCTTGGACAGAAGACAATTTTAGTGCTATTTATTTCCTATCTATTGCCTGTGTCATGGATTTTTTGTCCTGTTGATTGACAAAAGTGAATATTTAGACATAAGAGTCGATACAAATTTGATGCAAATTTCTTGTTTTTCTTTAAAGTGGCTTACTATACAGTCTATACTAACTATGCACGAGTGTGCATCAGAATGCATTCAGTCGATTTAAACCACAACCAAGAGATGGTTTGAAATGACTGGTTTTCCAAGAGTATGTCAACTTGGATGGTTTACTTAAGAATGGTGAGACATCCCCAACTGGACCACTTAACTAAGACACATATGGTTATTATCTAATGGCTAGATTCTGTATAATACTAGTCCTGTGATACTTTAGTTTCTATGTTTCTTATATTACAAACAGTTCTTGCTCTAGGTTCAATTTCTGTGTCTCATTTCTTTGTGAATATGATTCAGGATTTGGTTAATATTGGAACACAGGATTTGGTTGAAGGGAGAGTAAGTATAAGAATTTTGACATTTATTCTTTTTGTAGTGCAGTCTTGCTATGGCATTCTTGAATTATTCCAGGTGTCTGCTCTGTTTACAATTATTCTCGGGTTTGTTTTGATATACTTTTCTATGTGAAATACACATTTCTATCTATTTATAAAATAAATTGTTTTGTTATAATTGGTTTAGCTTCAAACTAGTTCATTTTGTGCACCTTTATGCTTCAAAACAACATTCTCTTGGTATAGTGATCTAAGACAATATCTGATTGCGTAGCGGCTCTAATTGGGGCATATTATGTTGGTGGCGGATTAACTGCTGCTCTTGCTGTATTGAAATGGTTAGGCATTGATACTGAACTTGAGTCTAAAATGGTTGGGAAAGCAATGACCACCTCTATGTCATTTTGGAGTTGTGTTCCCAGATCTGATGACATGGAAATTCTGGAAAAGAAATTACGCTATGAGTTTGCTATTAAATGCCTTTTATTGGAGGCAATAACTCATGCTTCTGAAATTGGAACTAGCTACTGCTACCAAGTAAGCAAGTTTGGAAGTTTTTTTCCTAGTTGATACTAGATACTGATATATTTATCATTTTTTGTTTGACACTCAAAATTACTTTTCATATTTATAATCATGCATTTGACTTCTTTTTCTTTATTTTTTCAAAACCAGAGGCTTGAATTTCTTGGTGATGCAGTACTAGACCTACTTATCACTTGGCTACTTCTTTAACACAAAGTGTATGATGGAGGGAGACATTTTTCAGGGTTTTGCTACGTGATGCCGACAGTTTTGATGTGCTCAAAGTTGAAGCCAATGTACTAATAGTTTTGAGGGTCTACTTACTAGTAGTAGTTGTAAATATATGTATTTGGATGTCTTATTTTGAAAAAATGTAATAAAGATGGTGATATATGTTATGTATATATTTGTAAATGGATTAAATGGTACTCTATAACATTTAGATGTTTTCTTGTGAATATGGTTCAAAATGAATGTTTTGAAATTGAATTGAGCAACATTGAGCATTGATCTATAATTTTTTGGAAAGTAATATATAAATGTGCAGAATTGAGCGTTATAAATGTGCTGAATTGAGTCTATACAGATTATCTATTCATAACGCTTTCAAACTATGCTGAAAATAAGTGTAGCAGAAACTCATCATATTCATGACGGTTATTTTATGACGCTTTTAAAAAACATTTATAACACCCGTTTTCATGATGGTTGCTGTAGAAAAAAAAGCGTCATGGTACGTCATTAATGACGCTTTTTAGCCGTCATTAAAAGGGTTTTTTGTTGTAGTGCATGTGGCCACGTTAACACCACGATCAACCCACGATCACGCAGTCTACATGCGCCTACATTCTATGTGCCCAAAGCAGACCATGCGCCCACATGAAAACCAATATGTCTTCTCATGTGGGCGCATAACATTATTTCAGCATGAAAACGACTATAAAAAGGGGTCTCATACCTCTTCAAAACATAGAACGGAGAGCATTTTCAAGAGCCAAATTGCTGCACTTCTTGCCAGTGAGTCGAGAGTTAGCAATTTTCTTAGATTTTCTCCCACTTTTGTAATCGGAGTGTCAACGGAGTAAAGGAGCAACTGTCGCTCGATCTCCATCGTCCCATTCCCCAGAATTCTTTTTGTACTCGGGGATCCTCAGCGCATGATCTCTCATGTGTACTCGATTTGTGGTGCCTTGCGCCAAAAAAAAAAATAGTATTTTTTTGTATGTCCAGAGATGAGAGACTACATATATATAGGAGAGGCTAGCCTCCTCTCCTATTATTCTAAGCAATATGGGACTAAAGCCCATTAACTAATAAGTCTAATATAACACTAAACACCCTCCTTCAAGCAGGAGCATATATGTCAATCATGCCTAGTTTGTTACATAAAAATTGAACTCGAGGACCTAGAAGAGGCTTTGTGAAGATATCAGCTATCTGGTCGCCGGTCCTCATATGTTGAAACTTTATCACTCTCTTTGTATATTCATCACGAATAAAATGAATGTCAATTTCAATATACTTTGTCCATTCATAAAATACTGGTTTGGTGGCAATATGCAGACTGGTTATCACACCATAGATCTGCCACTTGAGACCTTGCGTCTTCTCCCAGTTCTTGTAGGAGATGCTTCATATATAATATCTCTGACGTGCCATGAGCAATAGCTCGATATTCTGCTTTTGAGCTTGAGCATGCTACCACACTTTATTTCTTGCTCTTTTATGATACTAGATTTCTGCCAATAAATACTGAGTAGTCAAATGTAGACCGTCTATCTGTCATACTTGCTCTCCAGTCAGCATCAGTAAAATACTCAATGCGAGTGTGTCCATTATTCTTCATTCGAATTCCTTTTTTGGATTCTTTACTAGATAACACAAAATTTTGAGAACTGCCTGCCAGTGTAGAATTCTTAGAGAAGCCATAAATCTACTTGCAATACTAACTGCAAAATAAATGTCCGGACATGTCATAACCGCCAAGTAGTTGAGTTTTCCAACTACTCGACGATACTGATCTGGATTGGTCATCAGGACCCCTTCGTCTGGAAGTAACTTCGCCCCTGGATCCATGGATGAGGTTGCTCCCTTTGCTTGCATCATGCCTGCATCATTTAGTATGTCCAATACATACTTTTTTTGAGACATTACACTATTCCCCTTATCGCGTGTGACCTCATTGCCTAAGAAATAGTTGAAGGATCCCATATCCTTGGTTTGAAATTATTCTCCAAGAAACTTCTTGAGACTTAAAATACCCAGGCTGTCATCTCCCGTGATTACAATATCAACAACGTAGACACCAAGGAGTATTCTTCCAGCAGATGTGTATCGATAGAAGATTGAATGGTCCTTCTTTGATTGACACATGCCAAATTGAGTAACAACATGTGTAAATCGACCAAACCATGCATGAGGTGATTCTTTCAGACCATAGAGGGCCTTCCTCAGATGACACACTTTACCCTCCCTTGCAACGAACCTGGGAGGTTGCATCACATATACCTCTTCATCAAGATTCTCGTAGAAAAAAGTATTCTTTATATCCAGCTGAAGTAACGGCCAGTCATATCGAATGGCCAAGGCTATGAGGATACGAACAAATATCATTTTGGCCACATGAGAGAATGTCTCGAAGTAATCCTCACCATAGGTTTGAGTTTATCCACCAGACGAGCCTTCAGTCGATCAAGAGTGCCATCCGATTTCACCTTAATCGTGAACACCCATTTGCAGCCGACTGCCTGTTTACCAGTAGGTAAGTCGACTAAGTCCCAAGTATGATTTTTCTGGAGAGCTTTCATCTCCTCGTTCATAGCAACACGCCAACCAGGATGTCGAAGACCCTCCTCAGAGGTCTTGGGGATCTGAATCCCATCAATAGTAGCCACCAGAGACTGAGTGTGACTGGTAAGTCCTTTGTAGCTTTCATCATACAAGAGATGATCACGACAGGCATGATGAGGACGTTCTTGAGGCAAAATTGCCAGAGATGCTGGCAGAACTGGTGGAGCTACTGGTGGAACAGATGGAGGCAACTCATTGGAGACAGAGCTGCTGGTAGAGCCAGAGGAGGATGATTCTGTAGACGATGTCGGCAATAGCTGAATCGGTGTATGTGGACCATCTACTTGGAAGACTGGCCCAGTAAAGGAGGGAACCCGTACGGGAAGCTATTGTGTTTGAGAAGAAAATAATAAAAAATCCTCTTCTGGATAGACCAGAGGAGCCGGACCCGTTGATTGTAGGAATGGTGGAAATTCTGTTTCTACAAAGGTGACATCCCGAGTGAAAAAATATCGTTTTAAGACAGGGAAGAAACACCGATACCCTTTCTGATCTTTAGAATACCCAAGAAAAATACATTATATTACCTTAGGATCTAATTTAGAAAGGGTTGGTCGGGTATCCCGAATATAGCATAAGCAGCCAAAGATGCGGAGAGGCAGAGAAAATAGTTCTCGTCTAGAAAAAAGCCTAGAAAATAGAGAGCTACCATTGAAAACAGATGATGGCATGCGGTTAATAAGATAACAAGCAGTAAGAACCACATTCGACCAAAATCGCTTGGGAGTACGTGCTTGAAACATAAGAGCACGTGTTGTTTCTAATAAATGATGATTCTTGCGTTCGGCTACACCATTTTGTTATGGTGTGTACGCACAAGAAGTTTGGTGGATGATTCCATTGAGGGCCAAATGTTTATCGAGATCATGAGATAAATACTCACAGCCATTGTCACTCCGAAAATTTTTGATTGGAAGACCAAATTGTGTTTTTATTTCAGCAAAAAAGTTGCACCAGATGTTAAATAATTCAGAGCAAATTTTTATCAAATAAACAAAAGTAACACGCGAGTATTCATCAACAAAAGTAACAAAGTACTTAAAACCCATTACAGAGTTAGTCGGACAGGGTCCCCATATATCAGAATGCACCAACTCAAAAAGAGCGGAAGCAATTTTATTTGGACTCACCAGATAAAGAATTCGATGATGTTTAGCTAAACTACATGGCTCACAATGAAAAGAAGAGCGAATATCTAAAGATGGGTACATTTCCTGGAGAGCTTGGGATGATGGATGGCCTAACCGACAATGTAACTCGACAAGATCAAGTTTCATGCCGGTACAAACAACAGAAGGAGTTGCGTCAAACAGGTACATGCCTCCAGCCACATGCCCCTTACCGATAGTCTTTCCAGTTCTCAGGTCCTAAAAAACACAACCATCAGAAAAAAATGTTACCGAGCAATGTAGTTCACGAGTAATTTGACTAGTAGAAATTAAATTGAACGGGTTCCCAGGAGTAAGCAGTACAGAATTGAGTGACAGTCCGAAAGAAAGATTGGCACTTCCACGGCCTCGAACTGTCAGGGAACCGCCATTGGCAATAGTAATACCAGAAGCATGACGTATAGGTACATAATCATGTATCATACCTGTATCACCAGTTATATAAGAGGATGCACCAGAGACAATTACCCTTTGCTTGGGTTTTACTATACACATGGCTGAGTATCCGACTGTGGAACCAGACGTGGATGCTTCACCACGACGTTGAAACTGGAAATCAAGGAACTCTGTATATGAGTCCGAAGTCATCTGCATAGATCGGAAACCATCATCCGGGGCATCAGTGGTGATATTAGCAGCAGGTGATTTAGTGCATTGCCAATAGAAATGGCCAAGCTGACCACAGTTAAAGCATGTGCACGGTCTTCCTCCATTACGACCGCCATTGCCCCATCATCCATCACGACCAGTATTACGGCCACCCCGTCGGCCGCCACGACCACCACAAAATCCTGTACGAGCGGTCCCGAGAGTAGAATAATCAGCAGGAGTATCACCCGGAGTGGTCTCAACGACTTTGGCATCCCGAAAGACATGATAGTGTGCTTCCAATAGGGACGGTACATCAAATCCAGCAATAATCTGAGAACGAACAGAGTTCGCATCAGGACGAAGAGAGGCGAGATAAGCCATGACATGAAGCTGCTCACGTTGAGCCCGTACTTCATTAATATTCGACATAAGAGGTAATACGTGGTCGATCTCATCCGTCATAGCCTTGAAGGCCTGAAAATGGTCTTTATGAGATTTGTTTCCTTGATTTGTCGGTACACACCAACAACCGAGTCATAGATACGAGAAAAATTGCGTTTACCATCAAATGTCGCTGCCAATATTTCCCATAACTTCTTTACGGAGTCTGTATTTTGAACCATGTCTTCCACTGATGGTTCCATGCTACTCATCAACTTTGTAAACAGTCGACTGTCATCTATCTCCCATTGCTCAAAGATGGGATCATCGTCTACTGGAGGGTTGCCAGTCAGATGTTTGGATAACCGCATTCCTCGAAGTGACTTCTCGACCTTTTTTCTCCATGTCGAGTATGTAGGACCGATTGTAGGAACGAGTTGTAAAGCGCAATGCTCTAGAGGGGGGTGAATAGAGTAGGCAGCGGAAATTAACTATTTGAAAATGTTAGTAACAAGATCAATGATAATATATCACAGATATGTAAATAAAAAGTAGAGAGTAGAGAGCAAACGCAAACACAAGGATGTATACTGGTTTTCCTCTTGTGAGGACTAGTCCAGTCGAAATAACTCTAGCTTCCAGTTGAATCCACTATGGAAAATCACCACAAGTTTTTATCTGAAGTTCTTGCAACTTCTACAACGCGAGCTTTGATCTGAGGTACTCGACCAACTTCAATTGTGGAGTGTCTAACTTCAATCAAGCCTCTGATTACAACCACTCTGTAACTTCTAGACCGTACCGCACTGGCAAATCGACTAGAGGATTGTAACTGGCTTGGGATTTAAAAATGAATAGCTCAGAATACTTTGGAAGAAATAGTAGGCTTATAGAGAAGAGATATGAAAGTGAATGAGTGAGTTGAAATGATCGAAATCCTTCTCAATTTATAGTTTTTTCAAAGGCAGAATTCTGACAGAATTTGGGCAAAATTCGGGCAGAACTCTATGAGAAAATCTTGTTGGGATCCGTAACTGCAGGAAGACCAAGTTCAAAAAGCAACATTCACTAAACGAACTCTGGCCAAACTCTGGCCGAGTTCTGTTGAAGATCTGTCAGGTTTTTGCAAATTAGTTTTTGGGCTTTTTGAAAAGTCAAACAGTTAGGAAGTAGTTTGGACTTTTGTAAGTGGACTTATTTTCAAAATGAAAGAGTATTTTGAAAACGTTTCTTGGGTAGCCTATTTGCCAGTACGATGCAGTGTACATCATATTTCTAGACTCAATAAATATGAAAAATTATATTGATAAAATAGAAAAACCAAGAGCCCTTTGATGACGCCTTTCTTCAAATATTTGAGCAGACTTGAAGATACCTTTTTCACTGACGGCGGTCGTCCAAAGATAAAAAGATCTGGAAATCTGAATACCTGACGGGGGGCGCTGCCCCCTCGACCCCTGTTCGCTGACCGGGCAGCGGAACCCCCGATGCGAGGCCCCGGATAGGTCGTTAGACGGTTCAGAGAAATCTTAAGTAGCAACATGATAGTGATTACATGAATATTAGTGATATTATTATGTTAAACTTAATTGATTAGCCATATTCAAAAATATAATATAATCATTTGGCTAACAATCTCCCCCTTTTTGATTATGGCAAATCCTTTAAGTTTAATATATATACAATAGATGCATGTATCACTAATAAACACATAATACTAGAATATTGTGTGCTAACTTAAACTTATTTCTCCCCCTTTGACATGATCAAAAATAAGCTCCCCCGTAATTAGAGCTAAAATGAACTCAAGCATAAGTAAATGAAAAAAGCAAAAATAATCATGATCAAGGATTAGAAGAACTGTGTAACGACAAGTGTTGAAAATTGCATAACTATAGAATAAAAACTTATCAAAAATAGTTGGTTGAACTTAAAAACATTAAAATAAATCAATACATAGTTTACCAACTAGAAATCTAAAAGTGAAATATGTTTTGAACGTCATTTGACCAAAAAAATCTATCAATATAGTAGGAATCAATCATTGGTAATAAATAAATCATGAGGAATAAAAATTCGTAGATCTAGTATATATAAAAATATATATATAATAAGAATTTTAACAATGATCACAAAAATATATGATTCATAATTTGTCCATACAAATTAGTGAATCAATTCCATAAAGAGTATAATCATCGAAAAGAGATCAAAATAAGTATACTAGAATCTATACAAAATCTATACCAAAGTTCATGCATTTGAATTCAAGTACCTTAGCATGATATATATATCCATCAGATAAATATGAAGGTAATGAAGATAAAATACTTGAGAAGGAGAAATCCAGTCGACTTGAATGCTCCCCCACAAAGTATGATCAGTCTAAATATAGGTAATCATAAACTTTGAGATAAAATCTCAATAAAAAAATGCCGAAAGTGATTTCAAACTCAATCAAATAAGGATAATCTTGAATGCTCCCTCCGATACGAGGCCCCGGATAGGTCATTAGGCGGTTCAGAGAAATCTTCTTGTATAACGCCGTCTTTGGCCCATCAATAATTCTCTATTGCATATGTCCTGGTTTGACAAAGCTTGATCATGCTTACTGCATGTCTATAAGAACATGTTAGACAAACAAAATAATATGATACAAGCATAGCAATCGATATAGAACATTTAGGACATTGCTAATATTAGGACAATGCTAAGTTTAAGTAGCAACATGATAGTAATTACATGAATATTAGTGATATTATTATGTTAAACTTAATTGATTAGCCATGTCACGACCCGTACCCGCTTTTCGGATACGAGACGTGTCCAAGCCAGTCTACGCCGCAGAGTCGGCGGTAGAACGCTGTCAAGTCCGCAAGAAATAAATGCTCAAAATCAAAAAATAAAATATTTGCTGCTCATTCGCATTTCTAAGTTTATTACAACAGTTACAACATTTAAATTAAAGGAAATACAGGTTCTCGCAATTAATGAAAAATGAAACCACTGCTATCTATTTCTAGGTTGTCATCAGCATACCCAAGCCTTCTGCAGTGTTAAGAGTGATCGCGGCTAAACCTAAAAAATGTTGGTTTCCAGTCAGGAATGGAACAAGTACACAAACCGACGACAATACGAAAACACAATAGAATTAACAAGACATGAAAATAGCATATGAGATATGAAAACTAGAAAAAAAACTGATGACATGGCACGGTGGAGATAAAAAGGAAAAAATAAAAGACATCTACCTAGGTGGTATGAAATATCTGTTTCAATATGTGAACGGCTAGGGGGTAAATCCGGCTCACTGTACGTGTCGTGTGCAGCGGCTATTATTCAAGAATAGACTCATGGGATAGTTCTGGGTAGTTCATATGTCTACTAAGATATTTTCCCTCCTGACTACTCCGTGTGACGAGCGTGTCAACAAGCAGCAAGATATATGTATAGACATGAAATGAAAAGACTACTATGAATCGAAAGCAATCAGAAAGTGCACTTGCCTGAGGTCCTTATCTGGAGAAAACAATAATACCATACCACTCAATGAGCCGTAATCAGTCAACACATGCAAAAGTCTCCAAATGCTAAAATAAATATTACCAACATTCTCAGAATAGTCAAATTAGCTAGGATTGCCTGTCCTTAAGTCCAATTCTGGACACAGGGGCAAAACGGTAAATTCGGACAAAAACGATGTCCGCCGTTGGACCCGCTTTGCATCGAAAAGCGTGCCAGAGTCAATGGTCTCTAAAGTCGTCAAACTACATGTCAACAGGTCTAGTTTTCTGATACGAACCCAACCGTATGTCCAGAGTTGGATTCCGACGGGCTGTGCACAAAATCGCCCGTTGAGTGGGAACGTGGGGACCGCAAAACGATGTACGATTCAACTGTCTCAGAATTGGACCAAACTTGGTTTACAGGACCAGAAAAATGATACGGTTCTATTGGCATAAGTTTTGTCTCGATCTGACGAGCGTACACGAAGTAATTAGAGTTTGTGCAAAGTGGTCGATACGGTGAATTTTGACGGATACGCATCAAATTCGTCGCGCACTGCGACCAATTTGAATTCCGCTAAAGCCCACACGACCACGAAGCCATTACGCACCTTTCGATGCCTTCGGTTCGCGACCATGTCGCCCAAAATGGCGGGACGCACGTCGTATCGAGGGATTTTCAATATTTCTAAACTGTTTTTATGTAGATAAATTCTCAACTTTGAAAACTGTTTTCTCTGTATGTAATTAGTGAAATTCAAAAATACAAAATAGGTTGCGAAGTCCTATATGTTGTCAACAATTGCCTTCAAATAGATTATCTAAACTGTTGAGGAATCGGCTAATACTTGCCTTCCAAAATGGATTCCAGAAATAGTTCTAGTACCCTGTTTTCGATGTTTTTTCCCAAAGTTTCGGGAATTTCTGTAATTAATCTAGAGCAAACTAGGTCGATCTATTTGCAGGGTTGCGTAGGTGGTTAACTAGGCTATCTCTAGAAATTTACGGATCGAATAATCGTTGGGCGATGAGGGAGAAACGTACCTCGAAATATGCCTAGTTGCTGCCACCCGCTGCTGTGTTGTTCAGTGTATTGCACGTGGTTTCCCACGCTTGGCCGGCCTCCAGTGGCCTGTGCGGCCGCGCTCGGTGGCCCAGGGCGGCGCGCGCGCGTGGGGTGGTACGCCCCGGGCAGGGACGGTAGCGTTGAGGAGTTAGGGTTTCATTTTCTACCTCTCTGTTTCTCTCGGTTTATATATATACGTGCAGTCGGGCTCGGGATATGCCCCTGTGCTCGGTTGTTATCAGAACCGAATGGAGGGAGCTTGGCCCGCTGGTTGTTCGGGCTGTTGGGCTCTGTTGGTCGAAAGCCTTGGGGGAGAGACATCTGTGGCTTTGGGTCCACAGTAAGATATATATATATATATATATTTAGCCTCATATATCTATATCTATATATATATTTATATATATAATACCTTATATGCTATTGAATATATATTTCTATATATATTTCTATGTATATAATACCTTATATTCTATTGAATATATTCTATATATCCATATATTTTAGACATGGTAATATATATATTTATATATATATATACACACCTACACACATATTATAGTATATATTTATATATACGTACATGCATACATACACACGTACACTATATATATTTATGTATAAATACACATAAACACGTATATGTAATATATATATATATATATATATATATATATATATATATATATATATATATATATATATATATATATATATATATATATATATATATATATATATATACATACACATTTATTATATTAATATTTGTATTTACAAACACACACGTATATAGCATATATATTTATATATATACATGCACATACACATATATACACATATATATATTTTTCTATAGATACACATACACACCTATATTTATTTTTATTTTTTGATAAATAAGAGATTAATAATAACTAATAATAATAAATCATTTATTCTCAATGACCTCAATAATAATGTTAGTATTATGTAGCCTCAATAAAATAAATAATAATAAAATATTTCTATATCTCCGGGAAGGGGAGCTACAAATCTACCCACCTTAAAAATAATTTCGTCCTCGAAATTCTAATTCATAACTATTTATAAATTCAAAAAAAAATCTACTATAATCTTAATCTCCTTAAATTTTAATTCCTCGAAATAATTCGTATCCTCCTTCTCGCCATTTTGTAACTACGAAACTCCAAGGTCTTCTACCCACCCTTGGTCACTCTACTCCCTCAATGGTATGTCTACCAGCTACTTGCTAAAATGGTTATCTATTGCTTTTGGCCTCTATAATCCTCTCCTACCTATTAAATAACCCAAAATCTAACAAGCAACAAATTTACACAAGTAGCAAAAATATATTAGTAAATTCTAATAAGTATGACCATTCGTCACTCTACAATAGGGAGGACAGGAAGATAAGGAAAAAATAATCGAGAGTGAATATGAAGTCTCAAGAGCAGTAGAGAGTTTCCAATGGTGCAGGGAGAAAGAAAGTTTACGAACCATTGCCTTATTTGCAAAATTGGGCTACTCTAGTCCAATCATTTGCTAACTCAAAGAACCCTTTGTTTCTTAGAGGGCTTGCAATCCGTGCAATACAGAAACTCCGTTCTCGAATTTCTAATCTAAACGAGATTCCAGAATAGAATGGAATTTGAGAAACCAAGATGGCGATCTTTTCCGTGGTTATTCAAACACACGAGTAAGGAATATAAATGCAATACAAGATCATATCTCGACTTCCAGGTAGATGGAATGAAGGTTACGTATGGATTCACATTCTAAGGGGTGGAGACTACATAATAGGTATAGGGACCTATTTCAAATAGTTCGTTTTTGTAATCCAAATTTGGTGGTATGCTTGGATGGGTTCTACTGGGTCTTAATGGGTTCTCTATTTGGACATCACTCGCTGGTTGGACGAACCTGGGATTTCAATATATATTGACTGAACAAAATCCCAATGAAATAACTATTTCTACTAGGTTAGGGTACCCTAGAATAGGTTTCAACCCAAGTGGTTGAGCTAGTTGCTAGTAGGAAAGTACGCTGGTATCATGGTATGGGTTATAGCTGGTCCTTTTAACATGAAAGTCGTAGCACAAAAATAGAGTACAAGGGGACGGTTTTGAGTGGGACATGATATACCTAGATGAATGTGGACTCATCTAGCTCTTGCATATAAAATTTGTTGGAAGGTAACAACTGGTCTCGTGCTTCGAATATTAATGGCACGGCCGGGGACACAAAATGATCTAAATAGAAAATGGGAGCTCCAGGGCACTAATTATCATTCTAATGGAAAATTATTCTAAACAGTCGATAATCCTCATATATCCTAAAATTTTAGGAGACTTACAGTCTACCCACCTTAGAAGCTAGGACATGGTTTTAGGAGTGGTAAGATTTAGAAGGATTCCAAAGTCCATATATCTACCTCGACTCTTGTTAATAAAGAATAAGGCACGACGTATCGGGATACGGTGGATATAAGTCAAGTCAAGGGTCGTTCCTCAATAAATGGAAAACGAGTGCGTATGCAATGACACGTGGGCGATAAAATAAAATGACCAACTCGTCCACAGTATACATGAGTTGTCGACGGGGTAACCAACTCTAAGGCACATCATATGAAAAGATTTCTAACAACTGAGTCGTGAATTTCTATCGGGTCAAACCTGCCAAAAAGGTTCTAGTTGAAGCAAGCTTCAAACAAATGATTAGAGGCTCTCAACATTTTGTCTCTTGCGAATAACCAGTCTCATAGGTTGGTATTTGATCTAGGGAAGATCCTAATCATTCTCTGACTCCAATGACTAGAAGATCATGATAGTAGGTTTATTGTTGAAGGGAGGACGAGTAACTCAAGGCAAGGTTCGAGTCACTGGCTGGCCATGGATAGCCATACTTGTGTATACAACTATCATAGCCATGGGAATACTTTGTATCTATCTATCAATTACGAGCTTTCATCTTTCTAATCGTTGAAAGACAAAACAATAAAGAGTTCAAAAGAGATGTCACTGAATACAATTACGTAATTCAAAGGCGAATGCATAATTCAAGAGGAATTATCAAAACAGTCGTGGATGAGATCCTAGATACCTTTATATCTCATTCCACGTAGTGTAATTAAATGAAGAGCGAACCAAATGTATCATGGTTGATCAGATCATAATACAATGATTCTGATTAGACAATATGTTAGCGGGCGTCTCCAATAAACATAGGTCTATAATCAAGCTCGATAAAAGGGTAAGCTTGCAAAACTAGGCTGTAATAGCAGCATTGGTCAAGATAGTCAAAATACAAGTTTGCGAGATTTTTGGAAGGAGGAGTAAGTGGTTCGAGTTTTGAGAGAATCAAATCCTTACCTGGTGTTCTACATTCATCCTACTATCTTCCTATCCATAAGGCCTTGGTCGACTAATAGGTCATGGAACTCTAGATTCTATATTCTAGGTAACTTATTTGTGTCGGTCAATTACCTCGTCAATAGATTACAAGGACCACATAACACGAGGTTGGGAGACATGCCACTCAACTTACAGAACTTACACTAGTATTGGTTTTGGATCTTAGGGGACATACAGGGCATTTTCCTATTTCTCTATGGTATCCTAAACTTGTGATCACGTCTGAATTCATTTCACCGAGAATTATGCCTCGCCCGTATACTCTGGCTGTGGCAAACCCTTGATTCCGTGATTCAGGTGTGATATGCTATCAAATAATCTACCTTACATTGACACAAAGGTATCTAAGATCTAAGAGGTCAAATACGACATAGTTTTAGCAATGTTCTATAACCTATGATTCCTCGGGATGATTTCAATTCTGTAGGTTGTGCCTCGTCAGTGCACTGCTGGCTGCAGTGAACCCGCACTCTCCGCTCTCAGGTAATTGGCGACAGTGCGCTGCTGTCTAGTCATCGCAGTCGTTAAACTGCTCCTACTATATTCCTAAGAACGTCAAAGAGCTGCTAAGGATTCAACTTAGTTGACTATGGTAGGAAGCGTAAACACCTGCCTGTAAGTCTCAATTTTTAAAGTAAAAGGTTGACCGGGAAAATAACTGACGACAGGGAAAATAATAACATCCTAACACTTATCTCATATATATTTCAAATAGCTGAGGGAAAACTTTGAATTAAATCTAACTCAGGATTCATACAGAAATAACAGAATCAGGAATTTTAAACCAATTTCTTACAGCAAAATAGAATTTAAAACAGGCAATTCTAATTCATGATATGAAATTTAT
>JANAVB010006198.1:7151415-7381415 GCA_029216955.1 Iris pallida | reverse complement strand
TAGTAATGTCACCAATATGAGCATATTAGTGATTACTAGCCCCTATGATTCGAATACACATCAATTTTCGAGCTCCGCTACTATCTGCTACATTCAAAAGAGTCTGAGGTTGAATCATATCATTTTTATTTGAATCCGTTATTTCAATGCAAATAATGAGGAAAAAAATAATATTTTTCTAGAAACCAGAAAAGAAATAAGTAAAGCGTGGTTATTTTTTAGGGGGGTCGTGGAGGGGGCTGACAGCAGGACGGAGGGAGGGAGAAGCAGGCAGCAGCAGGGGGGTAGGGTTCGTGGAGGGGGACTGGCAAAGGGCTAGGTGTGGCAGGAAGCAGCGGGGGTGGAAGGGTCGTGGAGGGGGGCTGACAGGAGTTGAAGGGGCTTTTTGTGGAGATTAGGGTTTGGTGGGGGACTAGGGTTTTGGCTCTGATACCATGTAAATAGAAATAATGAGATAATTATTATTGATGAGAGATTACATATATATAGGAGAGGCTAGCCTCCTCTCCTATTATTCTAAGTAATGTGGGACTAAAGCCCATTAACTAATAACTCTAATATAGCACTTAACAGTTATTATAACTAATATATAGTAGATAACCCAAATTAGTCTATATAGATAGTTATGTCGATAATAGTAATAATGTTAGAAAGATTATTAATATTAGCTGTATAAATTTATAGGAGTTCATGAGACTGTGATTACGGAGGGTGTCGCCGGATCGATACTTTATTCCTTTGCTGCAAATCCAGGTAAGATACTATGCCACTGTGATGTTATTGTTGTGTGGTAGGATTAGATGTGTTAGGAGAGCGTCCAAGTATGACTTGGGTGCCGTACTGGGTGTGCGTGTGACCTAGCGTGCTAGTAGACTTCCTCATGTTAAAGTTATTTTTCAATGACTTCTATGACTGGACACATCTCATGACACGGCACTTTGAGTGAGTTATATTGTGTTGGCACAGGCTTACACACTGACTGATCATCAGTACGCATGGTTCGTATTTGGTTCATATAGAGTTAATGTGAGTCTTGCTAGTGACTTGCATTAAGATATGTATTGTTCGAGTCATGGATATGACTGGTGTATGAGACAGCCACCTTTAGCCTCATAGTTGCCCGATTATGGGTTCATAGTTTCCCGATTAGGCGTGTCACTAGAGGGTATATCTGGTCGTGCTTCAGATCACGATCGGGAGGTATGCTAGTGATACAAAGTATGGCTAGGGGATATTTCCATTCAGTGGCCCTGACTGTGCGTCAGATCTGATCCGGATGCATACTAGTTCATGCGAAAGCCTCTAGCAGATGCTATACTTTATTCCTTCACCTACTCATACGTACCAAAGTCGTCTTCGACATGGATACACTTAGATGGTTAGTATCTATTGTCAGTTATATTTATGTTCATGTATATTACTTTATTGTTCATATTATGGCTAGCTGTTGTATCTTGTTAAGTCCCTCTGAGGACCTGGTGATCTCTCTAGGTTGTTGCTGATATGATAGTATATACAGGTGGATGGTATGGATTCGGCTGCAAGTTTCAGGTATTGCTTGTAGTGTTAATTTATTATTTTCTTTTGCTTTCTATTTTCTTTCCTGTTATATCTTGCTTATTAGCCTAGCTTTACAAACTTATATTATTCTCGAGTTTGCTCAGACATGTGTATTACAGGGCGGCCGATTGTAGTACATGTTGTCCATTCTTGTTTTATTTACTTATATGTGGATTGAGATATAGTTGAGATAGCATAGTTTAGTACACTTCTTCAGAGTAGTACGTCTAGTGTAAGTCCATTAAATTGGAAACTTATTCTAGATGTATTAGATGGCATGCTTGCGTTCCTAATTATATATATTTTGGGAATATGACGTGACCTATTTTTGTGGTGGCCCATGTAGGTCAAGTTAGCCATTTTGGCTACATTACTGTACCGAGCGGGCCTGCGATAGGATAATATAACAGGATCTCAATCCACAACTATCTTGAAAAATCTTTTGAATTCATCCATCATCCTTGAAGCTCGAAATTGAAGTCAATCAACTTTCTTGATCTCCTTGTTTTGGATTCTCGTCACTCCCTCTTTCGAAAGGATGTACAGTCATACTTGGTGAACCATCTACTCCATCACTAGATAGTACATAGTTGATAGAATTATATTAGGAAATTTTTATTAAGGAAGGATTTGATAGGTACCTCTATTAGGTAGACCTAGTAACTCAGATGGGGAAATATAGGATTCTCAATGACAACTTAACTCTAAAGAGAGACTTTAGGACCAGTGGATTACAACCCTCCTAAATAGAGATGTTTTAGAGGAACTGGAAGGAACATATAGTAGGACATTAGAGATTAGTTGCAGTTCCCTACTAGACGTGATAGTCATCCGAGGAAGACTAGTTGGAAGGGGCCAAAGGGTCTCGTATTAAATCGAAAGATTCAACGAGCATCTCTTAGCATTAACTTCCACCCTTACTCAATAGAAATGTATATACTGGGTAAGTGTATTCGTGAGTGCTAGATAGTAGACTAAAAAGAGCCAATTTTAATCTATCATTTAAGGAAGATTGATAGGTGATCTATGGAAGTTTGACTTAGAGTTTAAGAAATAGATTTAGTATTTATATCCTTTGAGATTAGAACTACCTAGAGACTCGAGGGTAAAATTGGAAACCTTATCTTAAGAAGACTAGCGGATCATACCCATTGATATAGTATAGTAGGAATTTTAGAAGACCTTGTAGATAGAACACTAGGGTTGGAAAAGTTATACGTAGTGGTTATAAAAAGGAGGGATCATGGAAGTATCACTAAGAATAGGTAACAGATATCAAAGAGGGTTAAGACCTAGTGAACTACATTCTTAGTATGTGATATTCTATTAGTGAAGATAGCATATGAGAAGACACTGTCATAGAAGGGATCAAAAGAGAGTAGAGATAAGAAGTTTCAGGGTGTTATAAGTTGGGGCATGACTTTCAATGATTATTTAGCCATAGTTTCTATAATCAACTACTATCCTAGAAAACCTTGATAGAAAAGCCAACATTCTAGTAGGAGTAGAAGTTTGACACCCTTTTATCTGAATGATCATCCAAAGCTCGGGATTATTCTAGAACCTTAGGTAGGGTTTGTCCTTGATCATGCCACTACCCTTTCAATTAAGAATACGTTTTGCAAATTTCTGTCCCAATATTTTTGCCATAACTAGTCATCTCATTTAGGTGAATGAGTATGTCCCATATTCCGAACCTAAGTCGAGCCGTACTAAGGATAGATCTTAATCCTCTGTATCTCCATAAATATAACATCCATATCACGGTACGTACCCATTCTTACCTACACTGATTTTCTTAATCAAGTTACTATGACCTAATACTCCTTACATATATTTGACTTCTTCCAAGAATGAATTCCTTATCCTTTTGTATAGTACTACCATTTATTCTGATAACTCAGGCTTCCATGGAAGCAAGATTGTAGGGCCTCACAAATTTTAGGGTTTTTCTATATTTTGAGTGACTGGGAGAATCTTTGTTCCAAATAAGCTAATAAGTCAGTAGTTCATGACACCCACTTTCTAATCAGACCATTTGGTATCCGCTACCATGACTTTGATATTTAGAACACAAGACTAGCTGTTACCTTCAAATCAATTTCATATACATAACCTAGACGAGTCCACCTTCGCTTATTCCTATCATGTCCCACGCAAACGCATTTCCTCGTGCACTATTTTTAAGGCACAATATTCAGACCACGGGTCTCAACCCTAGCCATTTCTGTGATACCGTTGACAATTCCTACCTAAATAGGAGCTCGACCTCGATCCAACCCTTTCGACCCACTATACAATTTTAGAGGCCAGAGTGTTAAACTTGGTGCTAGTTATAACACCTCAAGAAAACAGGGCTCCCTTGTGATAGATTTTAGGGAGTTTGTTAGGAATAGAATGACTTGGTAAGCTATGTATTTAAGGCTGGACCTAAGACTGTGAAGAACCATTATTTATTATTTTTTTGATATGATTCCATGCCTCACGAGACTAGGTAAATAGCTAATGTGGGTAGAATAGATGAAAGTTCAAATAGAGTACATTGTAGGATTTGACCGTAACGAGAGACCCTAAGATTACTCGACTAATCTATGCTACCTTTTGCCTAAGTTATAACCTTTAATAGATAGTACTAGTGGATTTTTTATCGAGTACTAATATCGTGATAGGTGTCCTAGATGTATTAGATAGAGTATGAAGGTTTGAGTTAGGCTAGACGATTATCTCTACATATGGTAAGACTATCCTTAAAATGATCTTTGAACAACCATGACTAGAAGATTGACCAGTAGGTGTGTGCATTTGTTCAGCTCAGTCTCGATCCTTGTCTAGCAGATAGGTGCAAAATTTTAGGTGTACTTGTAAGAATTGTATAGCATTATTGATAGCTAGAATGAGTAGAGTATTGTCTTCCTTCTATGCTATTGAAGACCTGACCTATATAGGAATGGTGTGAGTTAGTAATATTTTTTTATAGAATCATTAACCAATAGCACCGTAATAGTACTTAGGACTCCCTTAAAACTCTTGACTTCATACCGGAATAGCAAATTTTTTATACTTCTATGGAATTGTACCATTCTAGAATATCTCACAAGTTGGATCAAGACCGACCTTGACCTCGTTGCTTAAGTTAGGAGGGATCGAAAACTAAGGGTACCTTATTTCTTGGTAGCTTGTGTGAACTTAGAATCCCAATGGTAGTAGTGCCCTTTAGAAATCCTGTTTGGTTAGTTTCCTTTATATCATATTTTATGTTTTAATTTGAGGATAGCCTACAAGACCAATCAGACGGCCAGAAGTACATCTTCAACAGAAGGTCGCCTTGTCCCAGACAAAGGAGCTCCCGAATTGTCACTTTTGCTGTAAGAAGGGATATGTTTAGAAGAATTGCAAGAAGAATTTAGGACGGTGCCATGGATTATTATTTTTATTAATATTATGTATTGTTATATTATTATATCTTTAATTTCGAGGATAAAATTTTCTAAGGTGTGTTTGCTATGATAAAAGGTTACACAAACTTTGTATTTTAAACATAAATAAAGTACAATTGATTCTTAAACAGAAGATCTAAGTACAAAATTTTGGGAAAGTACGGCAGTGGAGATCGAGCACTACAGCAGCTCCTTTACTTCGTTGACGATCTGACGACGAGTTGAACTTGATTTGGCTTTCTGGTGCTGGTGATTGAAACTCTAGGGTTACCAATCAAGAGGATGCTCAAGTTGAAGATTTCAAATCCTCTCTATCGAAGGAAACTCCTATTTATAGGGGAGCACATATGCGATGTGCATAAGGATTGAACAGATATGCTGCACGTGGAGATATGGAAGAATCTTGAGGTGCCACGGTAAGGGCTACTGCTGAGCTGACATGTGGCAGGCATAGGGATTCTCTTCTATTGAGATATTTTGGGAAGTTATCAACATAATTGAATAATCGACACGTGGTGTGTGCTTATTTATTGATCGGAATGAATCTGAACAGATCTATTCCTATCCCCGAAGTTGGATTTTGTCTTATCTTAGAGGGCCATTAGTTTAAACAAACCAGTAGGAAATGGCTCTCGTCCATAAGAACAAACTTCGTCCTTATCTGTGGTTTAAACAAATCGATAAGATATTGCTCTTATCAACAGAATCAAATTCTGTCTTATCTTAAGAGTAGTGGTCTAAACAAACTGATAGGGTGATATCCTGAAAACATATATACACCCATCTGGCCACGTGGAACCATGTCACTTCGTAGGGCTATGCCGCTATAAGAGCTGCGCTTCTGACGAAGCTTTGATGCTACTGTGCTTCTGGGCAACGAGCGGGCTTTTGTGCTTCAGGCGACGGAGTTACTGTACTTTAAGGCTACTAGTGGACTGTACTTTAGGCAATGGAGTCACTATGCTTTAGGGCGACAAGTAGACTGTGCTTCAGGCGAGGAGTAGACTGTGCTTCAGGTGACGGAGTCATTATACTTTAGAACGACGAGTAGAATGTGCTTCAGGCAACGGAGTCACTATGCTTTAGGGCGACGAATAGACTATACTTCAGGCGATGGAGTAACTGTGCTTTAGGACGAAGAGTGGCCTTGGTTTCGAAGATAAGGGATCTACTGCACTTTTGGGCGATAAGTAGCCTAGGCCTGGAAGACGGAAGAGCCACTGCGCGTCTAAGTTGAAGCGAGGGCGCTGTGTCAGGGAGTGGGCTAGCTGTGCTTCTGAGTCGAAGCGAAGGCGCAACGAGGAGGCTACGCTTCTGAGTCAAAGTGAGGGCGCAGTGGGAAGGCTGTGCTTCTGAATTGAAGGAGCTAGTTTTTGTCAAAATCTTTAAGTGCAATTAATGACTGCTCTTCTTGATGGATGAGTCGGTCGTCCTCTTATTTAATTGTCACCGTCATTTGGAGAATTCAAGAAGTCTGTGGCCTAGGACTCAGTAAAATGAACCTATTAAATGAGGTTCGTTGTGTTGAGTTCTAGGTTCATCCCATTAATTTGGGCGTCTTTGACCGACGGCCACGTGGCATGTTGGTTGGACCACACTCACCCTATATAAAATGAAGCTTTTTTGAAGAGTCGTCTTACTCTCTTAGCATTCCAAACACTATGCTCGATCTTGACTTAGCTTCGAACAACCATTGGCCTTGCATAAATCGAATGATGGTTGCAGATCCCTTTGTTCAAAGAAGTTGTGCCTTTGTAGAAGAACTGTTCCTGAGTTTCGAGATACACTTGAGCGTTTGGCATAACGAGTTCAAACCTGAACAACGTCTTAGAGGTCTTCGGGATCCAAGCTTTCGGATTGGATTGGTTGCTAATCCGAAAAGCCACAGGTTGTGCGCTATCTTGCTTAATGGTGGTGGCACGCCCTGTGTTGTGGACTGAGTTCTTGCTCGGGCAAATAGCTGCTTCAGGAAGTGGCTCACTCTGATAGCGCTGTGCGTCTGGGGGGCTGCACGTCTGTGAAGATTAACCCCCTTGTATGGCGCCTGTGAAGATGAACCCTTTTGTAGATATTTAGATGGCTTAGTTCTTTTTCTGATGAATCTGTAATAGATCCTTGTATGCATGATTTAAAGGAAGCTCTTTTTTGTAATCATGATGAATCTGTAATAGATCTTTGTAGGCATAATTTAATAAAGAACTCTTCATGGACTGTGATTTCTGATCTTCTGTCTGCACTTTCGGGTACCTGTGCTTCTGTGAAGCTTTGTGTAGCGATAACATTAACTGCACTTTTGATATGTCTACGCATTTTTATGCTTCTACAAGACCCCCTTCAAAGTGTTTCGAACTTGAATCAGGCTCGGAATACTTTGAACAGAAGCATGACATGTGTCATTTCAAGCGAATGCTCGACGTGCCTACAGACAGGCTGTCGTCACGCTTAGGCTTCAATATTAAATGTCTTGAGCCGTCGCTTCATTAAAGTTGATCTTATTTCCTTATTTCTAGGGAACGGTCATCATGATCCCAACTTTTCGTTCCTACGTTGTTCGAAGAGTTTCCTCGATCATGAAGCGTTTCGTCTTCTTTCGCTGACGTGGCTGCACCCTATAAGTAGGGGTCGTTGGGGAGAGAAAAACTTTCTTGCTTTCACTTACCTTCCCATAGAAGCTTTTCGTCAGAGTCTTTTTCCTTTTTCAAACCCTAACTTTTTTGCCATAGCTCCCAAGAAATGAAGAATCCCAAAAGCACCTGCGACGAGCTCCAAAAAGGCTAAAGGAAAGCGGCCTGCTTCCGAGGCTGGTGATCTTGATGACTTAACGAATGTTGGTGTGGTAGTTCACAGCGACGTGCGGCCGTCTGTCATAGATAATAAACTTTGATCCCCAGTTCTGCTGATGCACATGAGCAGTCACTCCTCGGAGTATCGTCTCGCAGATGTGTTGAAGCTTTTGTTGCTGATGCGCGTGGACACTCGTTCTTTGGATGAGTGTCTGTAGATTCGCTGAAGCTTTGTTCAACTGATGCACATGGTTGTTATTTTTAACAAAGTAATAACTGTAAGATGTGTTGAGGTTTTTGCTGATGCACAGGATGCAGTACCCGCACGGATGCTTCACCGTTCAAACGTTGCTCTACTGGGTAGTATTTGCTCGGAAGCTAACTTGCTGAAGCACAGTGCTATCTAGTAGCACCCACGTGGATGCATTGTTTTATTAAAAATCAAATCTTGGACTTCTATTTCTTGTTTTTGTGTAGTTTCCGTGACCACCCTCCCTGAATGAGATTCTTTACGACTTCTCTGTCTGTGCGCTGGGGAGAAACGTCGAGCAGGAGCTTTTCGAGCCAGACAGGAGGTCGATTATCGAAGATTAACCGGCAGGGCGACTGGATAAAATATATGAGCAGCGTCTGGGCTATTTTTGCCGTATGCTAGATCATGGTAGGCTGACACCTTCTCTTGATGCCGACACGGGAATTTTAAAGCCCCAATTTCTCTTTGGTGACCAGTTGGCTCTGAAGGAGATGGACCTCCTTACACTTAAATTGGTCTAGTATTTTTAGAGTAATGGCCTCCCCTTGTATGTTCTGGTTTTCTCCTATTTTGTCGAAAGACGGCGTCTAGAATGGGATCTGACCCTTGGGTCTAATCGTAGGTCGTATTAAGGTAAATAAGGGCTCCAAGGGGAGAGATGCTTTTACGCCCGTTCGGGGAGGTTCGTCGTTCACCTTGCGGTTGCTACTCCCCGGTCGTATGTTCAGCGATATCCCTGCGGATGTGCATCCATTTGGTGCTTCAATTTTTGCAAATAGACTTCTGGCGGCCAGTTGTACATATCCGACGGGCGCCTACCAGGTCGAAGGCTGGGTTCACTCTGACAAAAAGTGGGGCGACTTGATTCGGTGGAACTTAAGCACTTTTGTGGAGAATCTGAGTGGCACTGGCCTTCGTCGTGCCGGAAAGGGTACTGAGCATGGAATCCCCATCAACCAGTCTTTGTTCTTGGCTTTGCTGGAGTTGTTCAATCACCACACCGAGACTTTCTTCCTGCCGTACGGGGAGATGGGATTGGCTCTCCATGAGATGTTTGCTATCTCAAAGTTGCCTTGGGGTGAGCACCCATACAAGGAGTATTGCCCTACTCTCGATGAGCTTGCGAGGTTGGAAAAAAAGTACCCAGAGATGATAGCAGTGTACAAGGAGCTGGTTTGCCACCATCAAGTTTGTGTATGCCAGGTCTCTGCAAAGGGTCAGCCTCACTTCAATCCGTGGAGGCGGTATTTCTTTGGCGACGATCCGTCGGAACACAAACCGGTTCATCTTTTCTCTCGTAGGGCGTATACCACCACTAAGGTGGAGGAGATGGAGCCAACGGACAAGACACGAGCTCCCTCACTGGATGCAGAGGGAAGACCCAACTCCATGATCCGTAGTTTTTTTTTACCAAAACTTAACTCCTGTAAGTCCGAAAGCGACGCTAACTGCCTTCCTGATGATGTGGCTGAGGAAGGCTGTAGTGCCTGGAGGCTCAGGCTCTTTGGGGCGACTGTGTTGGGAACTTATCATGCCGACCATGAGGTTGGCTTTTGGTTAAACTTTTGCGCTGCCTTCCGGCCTTGGTTTACAACATTCTTTGAGGCCTACGGGACCTCTCAAAAACGATCATAGAGTATCGTTAGTCTGCCAGCGAGTTTCCTCGAGCGGAGCTGCCATACCATTATTTGATGGCCTGGTTGGCATTGCATCATACTGGTTTGATTGTCTCCGCCACCATAGACGGTCACAAGGAGGGGGATGCGCTTTTGCACAACTACCACAAGGCGAAGTGGTCTCACGATGGTATTCGTGCCAGTAGGCGGGCGTTGAACCGCTTGGACAGTTATAGTTTTAGCAGGGTTTTACCTTTCTACGGTGGCCATAAAGTTGGTGATGAGCTGGTAGATCGGGTCAACAAAAGGGACGAGTTAATTGCCGGTGCTTTTTTCTGGTTGTTATCTATTCATCCGTCCCACCTGGTATACAGGAGCTAGAATAGGGCATATCTGGAGCCTTATCTGTTGAGTCGCTTCACACGACAGTTTGGTTGTAGCCAAACTATGATGAGCAATCCCAGCCCGTGTCTTAGTTGTGAGGGAAGTTTGTTGGACGGTGCCTGCACTTGGAGTTATTACAATGCCAAATCTACTGGGGCAGCATTTACATTCCCTGACGTGCATGGAGAACCCTGTGTCTTGTATTCCGCTGTAAAGTTCTACTGTTTGGTGAATAACTTTATAGAGGCTAAAAATTAAGATATGCTACTCACCCAGAAGTCATTTCATCAAAAAGCATCATATCAATAGGTTGCGTCATATCTGGTTGCGCCTATATCAAGTTGCGCCATATCAGGTTGTGCCATATCAGGTTGCGCCTATATCAAGTTATGCCACATCAGGTTGCGCCCATCTCAGGTTGTGCCAACCTCAGGTTGCGCGAAAGACACGTGACAGTTTTCTCGAAAGACTATAACAGCATCATCATTACCTGACAACTAACAACACGTATATCAAGGAAAATTGGTTCGAATTATGCACAAACACGACGCTCGAGAAGACTTAGTCAGCTAGCAGGTGCAAGTTGCTACGTTGTGCCCCCGTACAACCTGATGAAGCTCGCACAAGGTGATCAAAAAATATCCAGAGCAGGGTGACGTGGTACACAAGCCACTAACTTCGTAGAACGTGTCCACAACATTGCTCACGACAATGCATATTTCATTCAAAAGATTCCACGTATCCGTAGCATTTGGTGCAACCGCTCGCGCAAGTTGCTACATTGCGCCCTTGCGCAACCTGATGAAGCTCTCGCAAGGTGATCAAACAGTATCCAGAATAGGGTAACGTAGGGCACAAGCCACTAACTTCGCAAAACGTGCCCACTACACCGCCAACGACCACGCGTATCTCAATCAAACGATGCCACGCGTCCACAGCAGTTGGTGTAACAATTCACGCAAGTGAACAGGCGTGCAACCTAAAACTCACGCAACCCAGAATAACTACTAAACAGTTATTTTCGGAACTCTATAAATGGAGTTTCAAATCAGTCTCAAAGCATCACGAATGATCGTAAACTTCTGCTAAAGTGCTGTTGCATCCTCCAGAGGCTTGCATCTTCGATATCACATCGTCCAAGGGATAAAGTGATCATCTTCTGATCAGATTCCTATAGTTGTACTTTCCCAGAATTCAATTGTACTTTTTGTACTCTTTCTCAGTTTGTAGAAATCAAAACCTCTTTTATTTTTTCGTAAACAAAATGGCGACTCTGTTGGGGATGATTTTCTCCTCCGACGAGAAAGTGACAACTTAATATGATACGCGTCAATCGACAAGATACAGAAGACCCTGGTCGTTCAAGTCGACCGGACGGCTTACGAGACCATGATCAATGCTGGGGGTGCCAAGCGCGCTACTGCCACTGCTAAGAGCAAGACGCGCTCTGTCTGGACTCTTAAGTCCTCGACGGCACAACCTGCTGCCTCTATGCAACTTGCGCCCCTCCCTGCCCTGGCACAACCTAAGGAAAACAGTCTTTTGGGTAATCCCTCAACTTCTCCAATTCTAAAATTGAAGGAGAGTTCGTCTCGACACACTGCTGTCCAAAACAATGAAAAGCGCCCTTTATCCTTTTCTTTCCTGGCACAACCTGTGTCTGTTCCTGCTGTGGCACAACCTGCGCACATTTCTGCCTTGGCACAACCTAAAAGAAAGAGCCTTTTGGCTACTCCCTCAGCTCCTCCAGTTCTGAACTCGGAGAAAAATATGTCCAGTACCTCTCCTGGAAAAAATAAAGAAAAGCGTCCTTTGGCCTTTTCTTCCCTGGCATAACTTGTGCCTGCTCCTGCTCTGGCGCAACCTGCGCATATTTGTGCATTGGCGCAATGTAAAGGGAAACACTGTTTAGTGGTTCCCTCTTCATCATCAAGTCAGAAACTTACTGATAAATCACTAAATCAAGGAAAATGCTCTTTGGCTTTTCCTTATTCTGTTCGAATCGCTGACAAGGTAGAAAGTACTGCTGGTTGTGCCTTTGCGCCTCTCAGCACAAAAGTGGATTCAGATAGAAATCCTACTATCCTTAACAGAGACAACCAAATCTCTGTCAGGAAGAGGGGTTCTATTCAGAATGAACTTTTAACGCAAAAGAGTATTATGCCTACTCCAAAGAGGTCAGGACAGGATCTACCGACCCTACGTATCTCAAGATCCCGACAAGGCAAACTACTAGTATCTCAAATAGATGCACAAGTAGTACCCCTATCAGATTTGCGCACCTATATCAACAAGTGCCAATTAGGGTCAACCTCGAGAAAACACAAGATGTATCAAGCGTAACCTGCACTAATTGCTAACTTGCGCTATAGAAAGAATTCTTAGGTGAAAAATCCTGAAACTTATGCTAATAAGCTTAGCACGTCTTTGTACACTCAAGGTTTAGGACACCTCAAGAACAGGAACCATGTTCCGAATATCGTCAAGGACTACATTCCTATAACTTCTTCTCATCCTGTAAGTGATCTCCGTGAACTCTTGATACAAAAGCGGAAGGTTACAAAGCCATCCCGTCCAGCGGTGGTCCAACAGCAAGAATATCATTGTAATCACCACCATGAGGTTGTCATCAAATGCTGCTGTTAGTCAGCCAAGCGGTCTGTCTTTGACCGTTTGAACTATGTTCAGATTCCTGAACCTATCATAATGGACGAAGATGAACTACTCTATGCTTCTGTCAATATGGCATCTCGAATCACTATGGTAGAAAACGTCCGAGACATTATGCATCCCACAATCCCAGTCAACAATACTTAGATCGAATTCATGAATCCGGCGAAGGAGTATACCAATATACTAGATCAAGAAGCCGAGACACAATCGGTCAAAGGAATCTTCTTTCCGACCAAGAAACAATCGGTCAAAGGAACCTTCCTGATTCCAACCAAGATTCTTTCATTCAACAGGACATCCCTATCACTTATTCTGGGGGTGATTCCTTATATGACTTTGATGCTGATAGTGAAAGTTTCGGAAGGACCATCTTTTTCCCTAGCTCGTCTTCAATAGTTAGAGAAGTAGGTGCTTATGTTGCCACAGAAGATCAAGATTCTTCTAGTTCTAACAATCAAGAGCAAATAATTGCTACTTTGGAGGCTAGTTTGAAGAACATGGCTGAGATGATGACAAGTATGCATGCTGTGATTATGGCACAACATACAGTTTCACCGATTATGAATCTGATTTTGACTCAACAACCTGTAACAACACCAGCTCCCATCAATATTAATCTGGGGTACTATCTCCTCACATCGCTTCCATACCTGTACTGGCTATTCCAAGTCAATCTGGTGCTGGGGGTGGTACTTATCATGCTGTACGCCTCCTAACATATCAAATCAATCCACTGGTCTACAATTCGGAAGATACCAATGAAGCCGTAAAACTTTTACGTACTCAATTTGAAGCTTTCAAACAGAAAGACGGCTTGTAGAAGCTTGGATTAAGCAGCCGTATCCCAAAGAATAGAAAGAAGTCCAATTTTCCCCCAAGTATAAACCCCCTACTATTATGTTGTTTGATGGCAGCATATCGCCAAGTCAATACCTCAATCACTTTGAGGTAATGGCTGATCAACTCCAGCCAAATGACGCTCTACTCACTAGAGTGTTTGTCGGATGTTTAGCAGGTACAGCTTATGACTGGTACCGTAGTTTGGAAGATGCTTGCATAACCTCTTTCTCTGGATTCAAACAATGTTCCTGGAACGATTTTATGAGTTGACAAATGACATGACTATGTCTACTTTCATTAAAATTAAACAACGACATAATGAAACAACTGAAAGGTTCATTGAATGATTCCGTCGTAAGGCACTCAAAATGCCTCTTGGAACTCTAGATGCTCTAACTATAGACATTTGCAAATCAAACCTGTTGCCTATAATCAACATGTGGACCGGATCGACACAGTTCCAGGATTGGCCTTCATTCATAGTAAATGTTAAAGCGGCAGAAGAAAGTGCTGACAAGTTCAAACAATTAGGTATTCAGATACCTAATCTTGACAAAGATGAACATGCTACACCTAATAATGTTGGCCGTCAGAACAACCGCAAGAGTAAAAGGACTTTGGCTATCAATGTCAAAGGCAAAGAAACTCTAGCCGTAAACATAGGTCAATCAATACCTACTCCAACGGCACCACCACAGGAGGCACCACGTCCGAAAGAAGAATATTCTTTTGATGAAGATGATGTCATGAGTATCTTTGATTATCTGATCAAGAGCAATAAATTTCAACTGCCAGAGACAAAACAGCCATATGAAGTAGGTAAAATTGACCATCCCAAATATTGTGTTTGCCACAGATTTATCGAACATCCGACTAGACCATGCTATGTGCTTAAAGGCAAGATCCAGGAGATGTTTAATTCTGATGCAATTACTCTCCAACAAGACAAAAAGACTGTAACAGCTAATGTCGTCTCTTTATAGTTTGGCGATTTTCCTGCTCAATTTGTGCAAGACGGCATCATTCCCATCCCGAGAACCACTTTGAAGATTATTAATCTCCCACCTGCATGAACTGATGGTCTTGTTCCTCTGTCTACTGATAAGGGGAAGATTATGTGGATCCATCCTGATTTGGTAGCTGACTTTGAAGCACCTTCTTCATCCATAAAGTCAAAGAAAGCAACCAAATACAAGTTATGTCACATGACTTCATTGAATGAATACTGTCCTCCACCTTTAACTATTTCTTTTATTTCTGCCATAGATCCTTCTTCTTTCTCCCTTTTTGAGACAATACTATCAAAGCCAAAAGCCAAATATCAACCAACTTTTCATCTGTATAGTCCACAGTCCCATGAACTAATGAAAAAGATGGGATATGATCTACAAAAAGCTCCCAGATTAAATCGTAGAAAAGGTTCTCCAATACCTCTTTCTCTATGTCTTTCACATAACCAATATCGGGTTGGTTTGGGTTACAGGACGAACTTTTCATCTTGTCAAAAGAAACCTTTGTCACCCCCAGTTTTCAGAAACATGGGTATTTTTGTCATTTTACATTTTTGAATATTTTTGAAATTTATTTTATTATTTATGATATTATTTTGGGGTTGAAATTTATTTTATTATTTATGATATTATTTTGGGGTTGAAATTTATTTTATTATTTATGATATTGTTTTGGGGTTATTTGAGTCGGGTTCGAATTTCAACTCAATCTGACTTAAAACGGGGACCGGGGGGTAGTTTGACTCTAGTAGGACCCACACACTAATTAGGCATAGCCCACATGATATTAATTTTAGTTAGTAGTTAGACTAATTATTTACGGATAGGTTTAGTTTAATTAGAGACTTAAAACTAGACTAAATTGACCTCAACCTTTAACACATTCCTAATTTAAATCAAATAGATTAGTGGAGGGCATTTTGGACATTAAAATAGGGGACATCTCATCCTTTTTGGGCAGCCACTTATGGGTGGGGATAAGGAGTGAGTCACTCCTTCATTCATTTGTTTTTATCCACTTTCTCTCTCTTGTTCTTCCCCAAATTTATTTAGAGATGAACCTCCATTGATTTCATATCCAAATCAACCCCTTCTTCTACCAAATCTTCTTTATTTCCCTTCTACTCCATGGTTAGAGGGTGCTAGCCAAGTTTGGGAGGATTCGAAGCTCGTTCGTGTCCTTTTGGAATCTCTATGTGTCGATGCCGTATCGGAAGGCTTTTCCTTTGAATCTCTCTCCCGGAAGGTATAATCTCTCCTCTAATCCATCCCTATATGCATATAGAAATATTTTGAACCCATAGGAATGGCCCCATGGTTGTATCTCCATTTGTGTCCATTTCGTGTCCATTTGGAGGTCATAGGAGTGTCCTTTGTGTTGTGGTTGTGTCCATGTGGGAAAACCCCAAATTTGGACACATTATGTGTTGTTGTTATGTATGAATGAATTATTACATGTTTAATCTCATATTTTTGTATTGGAGATGTGTTCTATAGTGTCTCATATATATATATTAGTATAGAGAGTGAGTTCTTGATATATTATGTTATATACTTGTGTTTCTTTTGTCTCAAACTACCTAAATTCATCATAATTTTTATCCATGTTTTTAGTAGATAGAGCAACTTAGAAATGCCATAACTTTTAGTTCATAATTCCAATTAACCTCCTATTTTTTTTAAAAGAAGCATATCGAAGTTAGCTTTCCAAATAGATGTTTTAATAAGCCAAATTCATTCTAAAACTTTTTGTAAAATTATTTGAGTGTCAGTTGTACGAAAGACGAACGAGTTTCGGTGTTTTTACGATTTCGGGAGCTTCCGGACACGAAAATGCGATCCGTTTAAAGTTTCGGAAAGCTAAAACAAAGATATATAACATACTTTAATCCTAGAATTTAGTGAATGCCCAATTGGTACAGTATTGGTTTTAAGTAGAAGAGTGATTATACGATATATGTATTTTGTGTAACCTATGAGCCTATGTTGTATGGATATTAAATGAATATAGAGTATGTAATGCATGATAGGTTAGATGAATGAAATGATATATATATGATACATATTCTTTTTGCAATAATGTATATATATGGTTGAATGCAAGCATGTAGGAAAGCAATTAATATAATGCATATAAGCAATGCATGAATAAAAGAATGATATACAATGTATGCTTGAAAGTATATAATGAATGCTGGATATGAATGCAAGATATATATGTAATGATAGATATGAATGCATAATGTATAAATATTGTAATGCAATATATAATGATAACGTGTATGGTAATGTAGAGTATATGATGCAAGCATGAATGAATGGAGGAAATACATGTATATAGGTAATATAGAATGTAATATATGAATGCAAGCATGCAAGATAATGTATTGCATCCATATATGATGTATTCAACTTAAAGATAATATAATATATGAAAGGAATGAATGATAATATATAACATGATATGTAAGGTAATGCAAGGTATGAAATATATGATATGTGCATGTTTGTATGTCTCTATGTTAATGTATGAAATGATATGAATATACAATGTATGCATATGTATAAAACATGTAGGTAATGCATAGATGCATGAATAAAATGAATGTTTGCAATATGTTAATACAAATACAAGTATCTAATATAAATGAATGTAAGTATAATATAATACAAGTATACATGTATGTATCATGTAAATGTAATATACATGATATGTATGTATGCATGTATACAAGGTAAGTATGTATGTATGTATTCTATAAACTGAGTTAACCTATAACCTTTTACACACATGCATTCATACACCCTTTGACATCATGTATCTCATGTCACATAGACCTACCTATCACTAAATTTTAGAACATTAACACATATCCTTTCACACACATACTCACTTACTCTTTTACCTCTCTTTCTCTATATATATATACATATATATGTATGTGCCTATATATATAGCTTTCCTATATATATCTATGTATATGAATATGTGAATGTGAATAATATATATACATTATATGACTAAGTTTGTGTGCCATGTTAGCTTATGGTTTAGTTTTGTGCTTGGTTTAGCAAGTGACTTAGGCTATGAGTTAGTAGCTATCTTGGATACTTGATTTGCATATACTTAGTTTGTTTAGACCTAGAATAACTTGTTTGACCTAATTTAGACTTGTTAGACCTAGTTTAACCATAGTTGACCTAGGTTTGACTTTCAGGGTTGACCAAGTTGACTAAGAGTTGACTTTGGTCTAAATTGAGCTAGAATCATGTAGAATGCATAATAGAACTTCATATTGCCATTTTGGACTTGTTTTGACTTGTGCTGTTCTGATTAGGAGCCAGACAGCTCTCCTCGGACATTATATTTACTTTGGACATTCAGACACCAGGCGAGTACATTCTCTGATCATTTTATATCCTGTTAGAATTATTTTCCTCCTTTAGATTACTTTACTTGATGCTGTCACATTGGTAACACGGATTAGTACTATATGGATCCATTCTTGAGATATTATCCCCTCAGGGAGCATCGTATACTACATGTTTTGTGCGTTTCACTTACATGGTGTATCACTATGCTTCACGGTTCTTCGATCACTTGTGATATGTACTCTCATGATCACAGAGTCTTCCCAGAATTACCCCATTTATGGACATTCCCAGAATCACCCCATTATGGGCATTCCCAGAATTACCCATTTATGGGCTATCCATGTATCACCCCTTGTGGGCCTTTGCATGGAATCATAACATAACCTGATTGGATCCTTGTGTATTGATTGGGGGTACGGGGGAGTAGAAGTAGACATGTGAATAATATCCAAGTAGTGTAGTTCCCAGAATCACTCCATAGTATAGCTCCCAAAATCTCATATGCCATTCACATGTTTATATTGTACTCTGACTCACTAGCCACTGTTAGTTCTCTACTTATAGTAGATATTTCTATTACAGTTCTCTCTCTCTGTTTACATACTATATTTTTTTCAGATCATGTATCTTACTTTACTGCATGATTATATTTTCTAACATGCTATGATCTGTTGAGATGTACTGTGCTCGCTCCTGTCCTGACTGGACCTGTTGATAAATTTTACAAATATCTTGGAGGTTACCTGCTAGCCTAGAGGAGACACATTAGAGGTTATTTAGTTAGCTATTTTCAGTTGTCTGTTGTTGTATTTACTTTATGGATTACTGTATTTGAGCTTTGAGACGTATTTCTGGGTTTGTGTATCTTAGACACTTGGACTTCTATCTGCTGTATCTCTTTTAGATTTCATGTTTTATCTATCTTCCATTATGCTCTACCTTAGATGTGATTGAGTTTACATCCTGCTATGTCACCCCCATTCGGAGAGTATAAACTGCTTAGCATTATATTGTTAGATATTGTGACCTAGGACAGCGTTCTACTGCCGACACTGCGGCGTAGGCTGGGCGTTGTTACGTTCTCGTACCCTAACCCTAGGGTGCAGGTCGTGACACATTTTTAGTGGTGGCCCATGCAGGTCGAGTTTGTGTAGTGGTATTCGAACTAGAGTACCACTACAGCCTGCCGTTGGATTAGGATATATTTTGAAGGTACTCAATCACAATTAGGATCCCTCGAGAGATTCCTGGGACGACCCTTGAGAATCTTATTTTAACTTCGATTTGAAAACTCTTCTTCCCTTGATTTGATTTATCTTTACTTTCTATTGTTGAATTTGAGTTTATATTTATTGATTTTGGGGATGATTGTTGAATTTTGAATCTTGATGTTAGCAGTTGCATCCGAATTTGTATTTATATGATTTGATAGATTTTGTTCATTTTTGAATCTTGATGTTCGTTGATAAATTTGATTTTTGGGTATTCATTGTGATTTAATTTAATTTTTGTCAAGATGATATTATATGGGCTAGGTCATCTAAGTTATGGAATCTAGTCTTCTATAGTCACATTAGCCAGCATGGTGAGGACATATAGTCTGACTTGGATATATTTCTCGGGTGTGGGAATTTAAGATTTTTGCAGCCAAGCTAGCGGCATCGCAAAAATGTTAAATACCATGATTCTAGAGGTATGTGCCTAAGTCGAGGACTCTGTGATTATCGTAGCCTTGCTTACTAGTATGACGAGGATTTAGAGTACCATGATTGTGGATAGACGCATATGATTATCAGATTGAACCTTAAATATTTTCGAACATGTTTTCTCTATTTTGTTCCAGTCCTTCAAAAAAAAGGGAAGAAATTATTATTTGTTTTGTTTTGCTTCTCATTATTTAACTTAGGAGTAGCTTTAGCTATTTTTATGAACCTTGTCCAACTTCTTACTATAAATTTTTTCTTAATACAATGAATCGACGATTTTGCTAGACCTTATCTTGGATTCGATATTATAGCTATGGTTTCAAAATGCTTCTTTCTTTAAACAGATAAGCAGAATAGATTTTATTATTATTTCTTCTTGCTATTATTATTGTATTAAATAATAATAATAATAATAATAAAACTGTCTTGATTACATCAATCACCTACTTTGCAATTTTGGTAGGAATCTAAATGTTGGTCTTGATGTTGAATTCGACTTTTATATTAGAACATGAGAATATATATATAGTGGACACAGACTCTTTTCCTGACACGTATGCATGCTACACTTGATCTCCCACCTATCTAAATACATATTAATATGTTGTTGATGTTTAAATTGTCAAAATCCTAATATTTCTGGTTTTCTGCTTTTCCAGTTTAAATTCGTAATTCAATATAAATTTCATGGTAGTAGTTTTGTTCATATCACTGCACATGTATGTTATATACAGGGTTTCAACTCTTAAGGGAATTGGTTGAGTTTTGTGTTTGAATTTGACAAATCTAAGACTGTGTGCATATTAACCCTTAATATTGGATTTTAAATGTTAGTTCAATTTGTTGTTTTAAATATAATATTTTGAGCTATATACATTGTGGTATGTAGGGATATAAATTTAGGTTTCATATTCTTACATGTTAGGTTGTGATAAACGTTGGGTTGGTTTGATCTTCGAATTTCTCTAATATCCTAAAACTGAATACATGTTAACATTTTTATATTGATTTCAAATGTTTAGTTCACTTTCAGATTTAATATGTAATATTGAACTGTATGCATAGATAAATGTGTGGATAGTATGTTAGAGTTTTATTTCCATCATGTTAGGTTGTGTTAGGAGCATTGAGTTAGTTGTGATGTTCAAACCCTAAATTCTGAAACTGTATTATGTTAATATTGTATTGGTTTAAATGTTAGCTTATTTTCAGATTTTGTATGTAAATGCTGAACTAAAACTGGATTTAACCTTTCAATACTAAGCTATAACCCTGTACAAGGACACACACACCCTAACTTAGTATACACTGTCATGTAACTTAACCTTCCCCTCTATGTTATGTTCATATATCTATATAGATACATATAGAGCTTAGACATACATGTTATAATGTATATAGATACATAATTAAATCGCTACCTCTTTATATATATATATATATATATATATATATATATATATATATATATATAAATATATATATAAATATATATATATATATATATATATATATATATATATATATATATATGGTTAGCCATGCACGTTATGAGTAATATATATATATATATATATATATATATATATATATATATATATATATATATATATATATATATATATATATATATATATATATATATATGGTTAGCCATGCACGTTATGAGTAAATAGGTTGTGTGTTGTAGATTGTCTAACCAATATGCCATGAGTAGTGTAACTGGATAGCTATTGTTTTGAAACTGAAATCCTCCTATACTCTTCATGTATATTTCACATACACACATGCCTACTATCTAACCATATGAACATGTCCACATACACCCATACACACACGAACCACATAACCTTACATAATGCTAGCTTTTTCCTCTCTAACACACCCTCTATATATATACATATTGTGATTGGATTTCCATGTAAGTGACTTTCATTCCTTAACTTTTGATTTTGATTTTTCTGAACCCTTTATAGATAATTGGTGGTTACCTTTCTTTATTTTTTTTATGATGATACCAGTTTTCGTGTAGAATGGTAGACTGCCTTACAGTTTTGATGATTTGTTATTTCTGTATCTTTTCTAGTTTAGTACCCTAGACTGCTTGTGTGTTTTGATACCCTATGACCGTTTCGGTTAGCATGACTAGTATACCTAGATGAGACTTTCACTGCTACCGTATGCCATGATCCTGTATGCCGTCCTTTTTTATGGTATGATTTGTTAAGTTCTGGGACTTGATTGTGGGGGTTTGACCTAGAAGGAGTACGAATATTTTAATTTCGATGACAAAATTTTTCTAAGGTGGGTAGACTTGTAACACCCAGTTTTCTAAAATAAGGGTAATTTTGAAATTTTATAATTTTAATCATTTATTGATTTGACATTTAAATCATGATATAATTTGTGTAAATTTTTAAATTATTTTAAAACTATTTAAAATTATGACTTGTGATTTTGATATTTTGCTAGTGAAACCCTAGAGACTGTTTGACCGAGAGCCTAACCATGTGATTAGGATATTTTAATGTCATTTCTGGCCTAAAGATATTTTGCATTTGACCTCTTTAAATTATTTTGATATTTATTGCGTTGGTGATTGTTGATTTTGACCTTTGATAGGTGTGATTTTGTGATGGTTTTGTGTCCGTAGCAGACACGTATCAGTTTTTATTTACAAATGTTTGATGTGCCTCAAAGAGATTTTTTTATTGCTGATTTTTTTTTTGAAAAGTATTTGAATGAGATTGTTTTCTTCATGTGTTTCCTGTGATTGCTTTGTTTTAATTTCGAGGACGAAATTTTTTTAAGGTGGATAGATTTGTCACCCCCAGTTTTCAGAAACAGGGATATTTTTGTCATTTTACATTTTTAAATATTTTTGAAATTTATTTTATTATTTATGATATTATTTTGGGGTTGAAATTTATTTTATTATTTATGATATTATTTTGGGGTTGAAATTTATTTTATTATTTATGATATTGTTTTGGGGTTATTTGAGTCGGGTTCGAATATCAACTCAATCCGACTTGAAACGGGGACCCGGTGGGGTAGTTTGACTCTAGTGGGACCCACACACTAATTAGGCATGGCCCATATGATATTAATTTTAGTTAGTAGTTAGACAAATTATTTACGGATATTTTTAGTTTAATTAGAGACTTAAAACTAGACTAAATTGACCTCAACCTTTAACACATTCCTAATTTAAATCAAATAGATTAGTGGAGGACATTTTGGACATTAAAATAGGGGACGTCTCACCTTTTTTGGGCAGCCACTTATGGGGTGGATAAGGAGTGAGTCACTCCTTAATTCATTTGCTTTCATCCACTTTCTCTCTCTTGTTCTTCCCAAATTAATTTAGATATGAACCTCTATTGATTTCATCCCCAAATCAACCCCTTCTTCCACCAAATCTTCTTTATTTCTCTTCTACTCCATGGTTAGAGGGTGCTAGCCAAGTTTGGGAGGATTCGGAGCTCGTTCGTGTCCTTTTGGAATCTCTATGTGTCGGTGCCGTATCGGAAGGCTTTTCCTTTGAATCTCTCTCCCGGAAGGTATAATCTCTCCTCTAATCCATCCCTATATGCATATAGAAATATTTTGAACCCATAGGAATGATCCCATGGTTGTATCTCCATTTGTATCTATTCGTGTCCATTTGGAGGTCATAGGAGTGTCCTTTGTGTTGTGGTTGTGTCCATGTGGGAAAACCCCAAATTTGGACACACTATGTGTTGTTGTTATGTATGAATGAATTATTACATGTTTAATCTCATATTTTTGTATTGGGGATTTGTTCTATAGTGTCTCATATATATATATTAGTGTAGAGAGTGAGTTCTTGATATATTATGTTATATACTTGTGTTTCTTTTGTCGCAAACTACCTAAATTCGTCATAATTTTTATCCACGTTTTTAGTAGATAGAGCAACTTAGAAATGCCATAACTTTTAGCTCATAACTCCAATTAACCTTCTGTTTTTTTAAAAGAAGCATATCGAAGTTAGCTTTCCAAATATATATTTTAATAGGCTAAATTCGTTTTTAAACTTTCTGTAAAATTATTTGAGTGTCAGTTGTACGAAAGACGAAAACGTTTCGATGTTTTTGCGATTTCGGGAGCTTCCGGACACAAAAATGCGATCCGTTTAAAGTTTCGAAAAGCTAACACAAAGATATATAACATACTTTAATCCTAGAATTTAGTGAATGCCCAATTGGTACAGTATTATTTTTAAGTAGAAGAGTGATTATACGATATATGTATTTTATGTAACCTATGAGCCTATGTAGTATGGATATTAAATGAATATAGAGTATGTAATGCATGATAGATTAGATGAATGAAATGATATATATATGATATATATTCTCTTTACAATAATGTATATATATGGTTGAATGCAAGAATGTAGGAATGCAATTAATATAATGCATATAAGCAATGCATGAATAAAAGAATGATATACAATGTATGCATGAAAGTATATAATGAATTCTAGATATGAATACAAGATATATATGTAATAATAGATATGAATGCATAATGTATAAATATTGTAATACAATATATAATGATAACGTGTATGGTAATGTAGAGTATATGATGCAAGCATGAATGAATGGAGGAAATACATGTATATAGGTAATATAGAATGTAATATATGAATGCAAGCATGCAAGATAATGTATTGTATCCATATATGATGTATTCAACTTAAAGATAATGTAGTATATGAAAGGAATGAATGATAATATATAACATGATATGTAAGGTAATGCAAGGTATGAAATATATGATATGTGCATGTTTGTATGTCTCTATGTTAATGTATGTAATGATATGAATATACAATGTATGCATATGTATAAAACATGTAGGTAATGCATAGAAGCATGAATGAAATGAATGTTTGCAATATGTTAATATAAATACAAGTATCTAATATGCATGAATGTAAGTATAATATAATACAAGTATACATGTATGTATCATGTAAATGTAATATACATGATATGTATGTATGCATGTATACAAGGTAAGTATGTATGTATGTATTCTATAAACTGAGTTAACCTATAACCTTTTACACACATGCATTCATACACCCTTTGACATCATGTATCTCATGTCACATAGACCTACCTATCACTAAATTTTAGTCCTTTCACACACATACTCACTTACTCTTTTACCTCTCTTTCTCTCTATATATATATGTATGTGCCTATATATATAGCTTTCCTATATATATCTATGTATATGAATATGTGAATGTGAATAATATATACATTATATGACTAAGTTTGTGTGCCTTGTTAGCTTATTGTTTAGTTTTGTGCTTGGTTTAGCAAGTGACTTAGGCTATGAGTTAGTAGCTATCTTGGATACTTGATTTGCATATACTTAGTTTGTTTAGACCTAGAATAACTTGTTTGACCTAATTTAGACTTGTTAGACCTAGTTTGACCACAGTTGACCTAGGTTTGACTTTCAGGGTTGACCAAGTTGACTAAGAGTTGACTTTGGTCTAGATTGACCTAGAATAATGTAGAATGCATAATAGAACTTCATATTGACATTTTGGACTTGTTGTGACTTGTGCTGTACTGATTAGGAGCCAGACAGCTCTCCTCGGATATTATATTTACTTTGGACATTCAGACACCAGGCAGGTACATTCTCTGATCATTTCATATCCTGTTAGAATTATTTTCCTGCTTTATATTACTTTACTTGATGCTGTCACGTTGGTAACACGGATTAGTACTATATGGATCCATTCTTGAGATGTAATTCCCTCAGGGAGCATCGTATACTACATGTTCTGTGCGTTTCACTTACATGGTATATCACTATGCTTTACGGTTCTTCGATCACTTGTGACATGTACTCTCATGATCACAGAGTCTTCCCAGAATTATCCCATTTATGGGCATTCCCAGAATCACCCCATTGTGGGCATTCCCAGAATCACCCATTTATGAGCTATCCATGTATCACCCCTTGTGGACCTTTGCATGGAATTATAACATAACCTGGTTGGATCCTTGTGTATTGATTGGGGGTACGGAGGAGTAGAAGTAGACATGTGAATAATATCCAAGTAGTGTAGTTCCCAGAATCACTTCATAGTATTGTTCCCAGAATCTCCTATGCCATTCACATAATTATATTGTACTCTGACTCACTAGCCACTGTTAGTTCTCTACTTATAGTAGATATTTCTATTACAGTTCTCTCTCTCTGTTTACATACTATATTTCTTTCAGATCATGTATCTTACTTTACTGCATGATTATATTTTCTAACATGCTATGATCTGTTGAGATGTACTGTGCTCGCTCCTGTCCTGACTGGACCTGTTGATAAATTTTACAAATATCTTGGAGGTTACCTGCTAGCCTAGAGGAGACACATTAGAGGTTATTTAGTTAGCTATTTTCAGTTGTCTGTTGTTGTATTTACTTTATGGATTACTGTATTTGAGCTTTGAGCCGTATTTCTGGGTTTGTGTATCTTAGACACTTAGACTTCTATCTGCTGTATCTCTTTTGGATTTCATGTTTTATCTATCTTCCATTATGCTCTACCTTAGATGTGATTGAGTTTATATCCTGCTATGTCACCCCCATTCGGGGAGTATAAACTGCTTAGCATTATATTTAGATATTGTGATCTTGGACAGCGTTCTACCGCCGACACTGCGGCGTAGGCTGGGCGTTGTTACGTTCTCGTGCCCTAACCCTAGGGTGCGGGTCGTGACAACCTTCCAGAAGCAAGACCCAGGCAAAAAGTTATAATATGGTAACCTTTGAACCTGTATCCGAGGAAGAGGCTTTAATTGTACCAGGTCTGAAAGAATTTACCTGGAGACTATTCAGAAGGCCAGGAGAACCCTGCCCTAGCTCTAGAGGCTCCTCCAGTATCATCTTCTCCTACTTTCAATGTTCCACTAGTTTTATCACCTCAAGTGGAACCAACTCCTCCCAAACCAACGACAGCCGATAAAGGAAAGCAGCCTGTTCGCTTTGACAAAGTATTGAAGAAGACTCCAGTTCTAGGACTTGAGAAGCTATATAACTTTGATATACTGGCTCAACTGGCTAATAACCCGACAAGGTTATAAATTTTTGAACTACTACGTCTCTGTCACGACCCGCACCCTAAAGTAAGGGCACGAGAAGTGGGTACGTCCAGCCTACGCCGCAGTATCGACGGTAGAACGCTGTCCTAGGTCTCATGCATTTAACAGTATAAGGCTAAGCAGTTTATACTCCCCGAATGGGGGTGACATATCAGAATGTAAACTCAATCACATCTAAGGTAGAGCATAATGGAAGATAGATAGAACATGAAATCCAAAAGAGATACAGCAGATAGAAGTCTAAGTGTCTAAGATACACAAACCCAGAAATACATCTCAAAGCTCAAACACAGTAATCCATAAATACAACTCAAGACAACTGAAAAATAAGCTATAAGCAAAATCCTAGCTATCTATACAACCTCTACTGTGTCTCCTCTAGGCTAGCAGGCAACCTCCAGACTATCTGTAAAATTTATCAACGGGTCCAGTCAGGACAAGAGCAAGCACAATACATCTCAATAGTTCATAGCAGGTTAGAAAATATAATCATGCAGTAAAGTAAGATACAGGTACTGAAGAAAAATACAGTATGTAAAAAGAGAGACAGAACTGTAATAGAAATATCTACTATACAATAGAGAACTAACAGTGGCTAGTGAGTTAGAGTATAATATAGACATGTAAATGGCATAGGAGATTCTGATGAGACACTACGAAGTGATTCTGATGAGATACTACTTGGGTATTATTCACATATCTACTTCTACTCTCCCGTACCCCCAATCAATATACAAGGATCCAGCCAGGTTATGTTATGATTCCATGCAATGGCCCACAAGGGGTGATACATGGTATGCCCATAAATGGGTGATTCTAGGAATGCCCATAAAGGGGAGATTCAAGAAGACTATGTGATCATGAGAGTACATGTCACAAGTGATCAATGAACCATGAAGCATAATGATACACAATGTAAGTGAAACACACAGAACATGTAGTATCCGATGCTCCTGAAGGATAACATCTCAATAAGGGATCCATATAGTACCAATCCGTGTGACCAAGACAGTATCAAGAAAAGTAATTTAAAGCAGAAAAATAATTTTAAACAGGATATAAAATGATCGAAGAATGTACTCGCCTGCTATCTGAATGTCCAAAGGAAATGTGCTGTCCGATAAAAGGTGTCTGGCTCCTATTTAGAACAGCACAAGTCACAACAAGTCCAAAATGGTAAAATAAAGTTCTACTATGCATTCTACATGATTCTAGGTCATTCTAGGTCAAAGTCAACTCTTGGTCAACTCTGGTCAACCGTACTAGTCAAATTAGGTTAACTAGGCAGTACTAGGTCTAAACCTAGACTAACAAGTCTCATTAGGCCTAACCAAGCCTAGACTAACACTCACACAAAATCATAAAGCTACACAAGTTATCAAACACACATTACATATATATTCATATATATTTTTATTACAAGCAAGGTGCATAAAGACAAGGAGTGAGTGATACATGAATGTGGATATGGCAATGTGTACATAGCAGTACAATGTGTTCAAGTGTGAGGGTATTATGTTAGAAGGATAACATTTAGCAAGGGTTCATTGTGTCACATAGAAGAAATAATATGTAAAGCATAGGTTTAGCATGTGTGTGTGTGGGTGTGGGTGTTAACCATAACAAAAGGGTTTATTTATACATCAAAGGGTTTACTCATAACAGTAAGTAGGTTTTATGTGTATTCATGCTTGGGGTTACTGGTCAACATGTAGAAGGGGGTTTTAACATATGAACATGGTGCTAAGTGCTAATATGGCATCATACATTCCTATCATGTTGGCATTCATATATAGCATACATTCATACTTGATTACGTTACTTACTTACATATGGATACTTGCATACATGTTTCAATACCTTGCATTACCGACATGCTTGCATTTCATCCATTAATTCATGCATTGCATTGCATTGCATTGCATTCATTCATGCACCTATACATACATATTTGAATACATTATATACTTTCATACATTATATCATTTATGCATACTCTATTTATATTACATTCTCTTAACACACACACACACACACACACACACACACACACACACACACATATATATATATATATATATATATATATATATATATATATATATATATACACATGCATACATACATATTTGTACATACAAGGATACACAAAATGCATATGTCGTATAGTAATCTTCTACTTAAAATCAATACTATACAAATTAAGCATTCATTAAATTCTAGGATTAAAGTTATAGATCTTTGTGTTAGCTTTCCGAAACTTTAAACGGATCGCGTTTTCGTGTCCGAAAGCTCCCGGAATCGCAAAAACACTGAAACGCGTTCGTCTTTCGTACAGCTGACACTCAAATAATTTTACAGAAAGTTTCAGAACGAATTTGGCTTATTAAAATATATATTTGGAAAGCTAACTTTGATACAGTTCTTTTAAAAAAAAACGGGAGATAAATCGGAGTTTTAAGCTAAAAGTTATGACATTTCTAAGTTGCTATTGCTACTAAAAACGTGGATAAATATTATGACAAATTTAGGTAGTTTGAGACAAAAGAAACACAAGTATATAACATAATATATCAAGAACTCACTCTCTACACTAATATATATATATATATATGAGACACTATAGAACACATCTCCAATAAAAAAATATGAGATTAAACATGTAATAATTCATTCATACATAACAACAACACATAGTGTGTCCAAATTTGGGGTTTTTCTACATGGACACAACCACAACACAAAAGACACTCCTATGACCTCCAAATGGACACGAAATGGACACAAATGGAGATACAACCATGGGGTTCATTCCTATGGGTTTAAAATATTTCTATATGTATGTAGGGATGGATTAGAGGAGAGATTATACCTTCCGGGAGAGAGATTCAAAGAAAAATCCTTCCGACACGACATCGACACGTAGAGATTCTAAAAGGACACGAACGAGCTCCGAATCCTCCCAAACTTGGCTAGCACCCTCTAACCATGGAGTAGAGGAGAAATGAAGAAGATTTGGTGGAAGAAAGGGTTGATTTGGAGATGAAATCAATGGAGGTTCATCTCTAAATTAATTTGGGGAAGAACAAGAGAGAGAAAGTGGATGAAAACAAATGAATGAAGGAGTAACTCACTCCTTATCCCCCCCATAGGTGGCTGCCCAAAAAGGGTGAGGTGTCCCCTATTTGAATGTCCAAAATGCCCTCTACTAATCTATTTGATTTAAATTAGGAATGGGTTAAAGGTTGAGGTCAATTTAGTCTAGTTTTAAGTCTCTAATTAAACTAAACCTATCCATAAATAATTAGTCTAACTACTAACTAAAATTAATATCATGTGGACTAAAATTAATATCATGTGGGCCATGCCTAACTAGTATGTGGGTCCCACTAGAGTCAAACTACCCCCGGGTCCCCGTTTCAAGTCGGATTGAGTTGAAATTCGAACTCGACTCAAATAACCCCAATACAATATCATAAATAATAAAATAAATTTCAACCCCAAAATAATATCATAAATAATAAAATAAATTTCAAAATATTCAAAAATGTAAAATGACAAAAATACCCCTGTTTTTGAAAACTGGGAGTGACAGTCTCTCAAAAGAAACTCGAGAGATATTGAGTGAAGCCTTGATACAAGCTGATACTTGTCTAGCACTCCTCAAAAAGCTAGAAGAGGAGCCTGTAACTTGCTTTCATTGTCATAGTGTGATGGAGCTGATGCCTAACATCACCTTTACACAAGATGATATGTTGCTGGAAGATAATCATCATGACTGACCCCTCTACTTCACAGGATATGTCGATACTATGAAGGTTGATCGCATCTTGATCGACCCTGGGCCTGCGCTCAGCATCATGCCAAAGACTTTACTAGATGTCTTAAATATTCCTATACATAATATTTCAACAACCATCACGACAATCTTGGGATTTAATTCTGGAAGAAGTGAACCTTTGGAAAAGATCCGCCTGAAAGTTCAAATAGGCGTTCTTCGTACAAAGGTTACTTTCTATGTGATCAATAATCATGGCTCTTATAATGCCTTGCTGGGAAGACCCATTCTGCATGAGCAGAACATTGTACCATCCACTCTACACCAATGCTTCAAATATGTAGACGTCAATGGAGAGGTCCAAAAGGAAGTAGCTGACCTAAATTCTTTCAGGGGCATTGAAGCATATTGTACTGATTCTTGGATGTACAAATAAGAGTTCATAAAGGTTGTATTAGCGATGGATAGTGAGGAAGATCAGAAGGATACTTCAAAAGATGTTCTCATAATCCCCATTAAAGGACGTACTACTCGTCCCTCTTCTTCTCAGGGATTGACTATCCATCTTTCCTCTCATAAAAAACAGCTTCCTGCTGTAGGAAGGGAACAAGGAGAGCTCACCTCTTGTGAGCCTCTTGTTATCGACCTTCGTCGTAACAAACCTTCTCCTTCTCCTCCTCTGGTTATCAACCTTCCTAAGCCTTCTGTTAAGGCCAAGAATCCTTCCTCCCCTCCTCTGGTTATCAACCTTACTAAGCCTTCCGTTAAAACTAAGAATCCTAATGTAAATGATGATGTACAAATCAATAAAGTAGCATCTCCTTTACAGTATACTGATATTTTTTATTATACTCGATGTTATTTAGAAATGCTAGATAACTTCGAACCACTTACCATAGGAGCAGTTCAACCTCTCCAAGTGAAAGTATTGCTCGAACCAATGCATGACTCCTTCTTTTTAGTTTCTTCCAGGAAGAAAGATGAACTTCCAAAACTTTTTAGTAAAGGAACAAAACAGAAGATCATGCCCGATAGTGAAGAAGAAAATTACGATAACGGGAGACTTCAACTGCGTCGTTATAGTCAACAATCAAATGATATTATTCAAAAGATGGGCTATAATTTTAAAGCTGGTCTCAATGATGGTAAAGGAAGGCGAACTCCTATTCGTATCCCTGCTCCAAAAGTAAAGTCACAACAATATTACAGCAAAAAGAAGTGGGGATTGGGTTATACCTCGCCAATTTCGACTCCAGAAGCCTCTGAATATGATGTAGAAAAACGATCTAACTCTTCTGATTCTGTCTTATGGGATTCAGACACCAGTGTAGGGCACGTCCATCGAGTGACTCTATCTTCCAATATGGTAACTGCCGAATTCTCGAAAGACGACAAAGACTTTATCGAAGTCTCTAAATCTGATCCTTGGGCACAAAGGATGGATACTCAATGGGAGCTTCGCTTCGAACAACGTGAGCCACCTACCGAAGATCAGTTGGTTCAAGTTGATGTTGGAGATGAAACTTCCCCAAAACCAATATTCGTCAGCAAAAGCCTTCCTGAAGCGGATAAACAAGAACTAATCCAGCTTATTAGAGAATACATTGATGTATTCGCTTGGAGCTATGAAGACATGCCAGGATTAGATCCTCAGATTGCTACCCACAAACTCAACATTATGCCGAATACAAGGCCAGTCAAGCAACAACAACGTCGATTTTGACCTGACATGATGGACGCCATAGAAGCCGATGTCAAGAAACTCATCGCCTGTGGCCTCGTCAGAGAAGAACAACATCCGGACTGGGTGGCTAATGTTGTTCCAGTTTTGAAGAAAATAGGAAAGGTCTGAGTCTGCATCGACTTCAGAGACCTTAATGAAGCTTGTCCTAAAGACGAATTTCCTCTTCCAATCACTGATGTCATGATCGACAATACTTGCGGATTTGAACAAATATCTTTTATGGATGGATTTTTAGGATATAATCAAATCATGATGCATCCAGAAGATGAGAAACATACATCTTTTCGCACTCTTCTTGGAGTTTATTGCTACACGGTTATGTCGTTTGGTCTCAAAAATATTGGTGTAACTTATCAGCAGGCCATGAGTACTATCTTTTGTGATCATTTACGAAAGATGGTTGAATGCTATGTAGACGATATTGCTTTCAAAAGTCGTCTAAAGGAAGACCATTCAAGACTTGAGAATTATATTCGATCTAATACGCCAGCATCAACTCAAGATAAATCCCACCAAGTCATTCTTGGGAGTCTCTAGTGGCAAATTTTTTGGATTCGTTATTACCTCTAAAGGTATACACGTTGACTCTGAGAAAATCAAAGTCATTCAAGAGATACGTCCTCCACGCAACCTAAAAGAGCTACGAGGATTCTAGGGACGGCTTGCGTACATCAGGTGATTCATCTCAAATCTCTTTGGATGCTGTAGACCGTTCACTCAACTCATGGAGAAAGCTGTGTCCTTTATTTGGACTGAAGAATGTCAGCAAACACTTGAAGACATAAAGTGGTACTTGATAAACCCTCCAGTTCTAGTACCTCCAGTCTCATGAATACCCTTCCTGATGTATGTTCGAGCAATGGACCATTCACTAGGTGCTTTGTTAGCTCAGAAGAATAAAGAAGGTCATGAACAGGTTATCTATTATCTTAGCCGTACAATGATTAGAGCTGAACATTGATACACCCTAGTGGAAAAAGAATGTCTAGTTTTGATGTTTGCTGCTCAAAAGACGAGATATTATATCACTGGCCAAACTATTCATGTTATTTCTAGAGTTAACCCTCTTCGGGTCTTGATGAAGAAGTCCAGTATACTCAATTCCAGGCTCGCAACATGGGCCATATTGTTAGCACAATATGATATGGTTTATGTTCCTCAAAAGACTGTTAAAGGTTAAGCTATTGCTGACTTTCTGGCAGCTCATCCAATTCCTGAAACGTCTAAACTCTACGACGAGATTCTAGACGAAACTTTGAAATCCAACATGATTTCAGAAAAAATTCCTACATGGCGTTTATTCTTTGATGGTGCATCCAGAATCGGACCAAAAGGTGCTATTGTCGCTAGAGTTGGAATCGTCCTCGTCTTACTAGAAGGGTTGGCTATTCAAAGAGCTTATTCTTTAGGTGAGTCGTGTTCCAATAATGTGGCTGAAAACAACGCTCTGCTCATTGGTCTCCAATTGGCTAAACAATTATATATTGAATATCTTGAAGTATATGGAGATTCTAAACAGATTGTTAACCAAGTTAGAGCACATATAAAGTTCGGCACCAAGATATTGTCCCATATCATGAAGCAGCAATTAGGCTGGCTACATCGTTCAAGGGTTTCTTCATTGAACATGTATGTCGGGCATGCAATACAGAGGCTAATGCGTTGGCTAATCTGGCAGCTGTATTAGCAATCCCAATAAAAAGGCAACAGATGATTGTCGTCACTAATAGAGAGTTATTTTGTATTGAGAATAACTTAAATATTGAGTTCAGCAATTCAACTGAAATCACTGTCGTTAGTGAAGATTGGAGAGCTCATTTCATTGACTTCGTGGTACATGACATTTTACTTGAAGATTCTAAAGAAGCTACAACAATCCGTTGGCGATCACTCCTGTTTTATTATAATCATACTTCTAAGAACCTTTATCGAAGAATATTTGATGGTCTACTCTTACGCTGTCTTACGAGAGATGAAGCAAAACAAATACTACGTGAAGCCTACGATGGGGTATATGGTGCACATCAGCTTGGTCCTAAGTTACAAGATCGTATCCAGCGTATGGGCTATTATTGGCCCACTATAATATCAGATGCCAATGAATATGCAAGAAAATGTCGAGCCTGTCAAATTCATACAGATTTCATCCATCTATCGTCGGAGTTCCTTCATCTGACTGCTACATCATGGCCCCTTATAGCTTGGGGGTATGGATGTCATTGGTCCTATCAATCCACCGTCATCTAGAGGACATCGATTTATACTAGCTGTAACCGATTACTTTTCGAAATAGGCGGAAGCCATACCTTTATCTAAAGTCAAGACTAGCAGCGTCATCAACTTCATCAACCATCATATGATATATAGATTTGGCATTCCTCGACGAATCATTCATAATAATGGACCACAGTTCATCAGTCAAAAATTTATTCGGTTTTGCGATGATAACAGAATCAACAATGTTGCTTCCACGGCCTACAATCCTGCAATGAACGGTTTGGCTGAAGCATTTAACAAAATTATCATCAAGCTTCTCAAGAAATTTGTTTCTACCAATAAAAGAAATTGGAGTAAAAAGCTTGGATAATGTCTATGGGCTTATCGTACTACGATACATAATCCAACTGGTTGCATACCTTTCTCCTTGGTGTATGGCTACAAATCTGTCCTACCATTGGAAATTTATATCCCCTCCTTAAGGATTGCAATTGCCAATGAACTCATAATAGAAAACAATGATCATCTTCGACTTCAGGAGCTTGAAGCGCTTGACGAGAAATGGCTCCTAGCTCAACAACATATTGGGCTATACCAAGCCACTCTATCAAAAGCTTTCAACTGTAAAGTCAACCGTAAAGTCAAAGTACGAGCATTTCAAAAAGGAGTACTAGTTCTAACTGTCAGACGTCCTATGACTTTGACGCATATGAGCAAAGGCAAATTCGAAGCGAAGTGGGAAGGACCCTACGTTATAAGCAAAGTTTTCTCAAATAGAGCTTATCAATTGACTGGTATAGATGGTTGAGTCGCCATGATGCCTATCAATGACAAATTTTTCAAAAAATATCATGTTTAAAGATAAAGAGATATCAACACAGAGAATCAGGATGTAAGTAAAATTCTGTTTTATTGCAATAGTTCAAACAGAAGAAAATACATAAAATCAACGAGGACCAGAACCCTCCTGATCGAAGACAAATTTTGCAAGAAGCTCGAATACATTATTGTTATATGACACCAACAATTCACACGTGGCTTTCCTCAGAGCTTCTTCTTCGGCAGTGCTTCCAGGTTCCACCAGTTTGGCAAGAATGTCCTGTTTCTGTTCAGGAAAAACTGAGCTTTCTCCCACTTCTGGCTAGATAGGCGGTAGAGGCTCGTCAGAAGAAGTGTCGTTAGCAGCTTCGATCTTCGGGATGATCTCAGCCTTCTTAGATACATCTTCTGAAGACATTTGCAATGAAGGAATAGGTGTGGATAACATTCTCCAAAAAGTTCTGCACTATTTATAGACTGAAAGGCCAAAACAGTCTGTCATGGGAACCGAAGCGACCTTTTCTCGAAAAGGCATGTTCGTTCATTCATCTCCTTTCATCTCGTGAAGAGGTCTTCATTTATTGTCTTTCGTGAGAACCGATGCGATCTTTTCTCGAAAAGTCATGCTTATTCATTCATCAATCTTTTGGTCTTTATTCACCTCGTGAACGAACCTACATTTATTATCGTTTATTTACTTTTTCGTAAATAAAGCCACAGATAATAAATATTCAAAATCCCCAGTGGAGTCCATCCAAATCATTAATTCTGTCTTTTGAAACCCAGCTGTTTTAAAAGGTATCTTATCTTTATGATAAATCCGTATTATCACATATATCATTTTTTTAGATATGATATCATGTCTTTGAGTCCCAGCTAACTTGAAGATCATCAATAGAAAAATGAGTTCACGTCCACATTACCTCTGGATTCTATTTTCTATATCGTCACATCAAATCAAGTCATAAAGGAGAGAAAAATGATTCTTTATTCCTTCTTTAAAAACGTAGATACATCTTAATGGAAATCTATTACATCTTAGATTTTTATTCTAAATATAACAAATGGAGGTCTATTACATCTTTGGATCTTCTTGTTGGTGCCAGTTCCATGTCGACTCAACTTGAAGCAACTAGCAAGGCAACAGAATCAACTCTGGCCTTTTCTCTCAGAAAGACGAGAGGAGAACGACAGAGTACAGCGGCTCGAAGACAAGTTGCTGTCAATACAACTGGTGGAGAAACAATGACCCTTCATGAGAAGTAGGAATGAGATCACCCTTGTGATACGATTCCTAATTCTGTGTCTCCACCATCCAACTCTCATGTATAAAGGCCCTTACTACCATCTCGAGGAAGCCCTTTTAAACATGAAGAGTTCTAAGCTGTCTGATATGTGTGTCAAGGTGGTTCAGCTCCATAGCATCCAAGGTCATCGACCAGTTCTGGGGAGTTTTGTCAGTCGGTCCCCTGCAAGCATTAGAAAGAATATGAGAATACAGTGAATACTCTCTTTTTATTTATACACAATTGAGGCTGGAACGTCATGTGCGTCCCCAAGCATATATTTCGAGAAGAATAGAAAGAAAAAGATTTGAAATCACATATTGTAACGCCCCAGTCCAAAAATACGTAGGACTAGGAACGTAGACATGCCAGCTGTATACATATGAAGTATACCCCAATATATGGAAACCTCGTATGCATACATAAGCTGTAATATGTAGTAGAAACCATAACGACTAATCTCATCCACAAAATAAAGGAAAAATAAAGATATCATAATACCAACTATGAAAAGTCTTTATACAATATGTTGGACGAAGACAAATCCACTACCAACAAGCAAGAAAAGAAATACATGGAAATGAAATGAGTTTGGCGAGAGAAGCGAAGACGATCCAAGTGCAATCATCCTCGAAGAAATAGCAATGATCACGGCTAGAGCTAGAATACCTGCGAAAGACAAGAGCACACACCTGGCGAGATAACCAGGTCCTCAGAGGGACGTAACAAGACACATAATATCATGCCAATAAACTGAATAATAAAGCTCAACAGAAAAGTATGCATGAGTAAAGGTTCCTAACCATCCTATGTGATATGCATTTTGAGGACAACGTTCTACACAGGGGCTGTAACGGATTCACGCAAGCAAGTAATAGAGAGTGGCCGTCAAGTAGCGCTCATCCGAGACACTATCGGCCCTGGGCAGAAGGTAGTGCTCATAAGAGTCACCCTCGGCCCAAAATGTGTGTAAAAAATAAATTTAGCCCCTACGCTAATAACTGTCCCCGCCCCCCAATGATACTATACATGTGTCGACTCCACGACACTGTTTAATCCTTAATAACTGCCAAGTCTTCTACACAAATCTATCAGCAGTTATATCCTAACGCACGGCCTGTACACACCAATGATTAGTCAGCACGTAAGTCCGTATCTATATGCGACTCGCATCTCACTCACAATCTGTGGCACATCGTGACGGTTTATGAGATGCACTAAACATACGGTGGTCCCTTGACTCTAAACCAATTGCATAAAGTATAATAATTTGCATCTATATATAGTTTTGAAAGAACAACATAAAGAAAAAGCATGCATGATATTGAGCAAGAAATTAAACAGTAAAGGCAAGGTGTCTTGCCTGAGGTTATGTGCAAAAGAGAATAATCCAGTAGCTCGAACCGGCAAATAAACAAAGCAAGAAAAGCCAAATCCCGCAGATGACTCCGAATGCTGCAACAAACATCACGAACGAGTTTGGAATATAAGATATGTCTAGTAAACGTCTGTCCAAAAGTTAAATTTTAGAACAGAGGCAAAATCGTAATTTCGGGTCAAATCGATGTCTACCGTTGGACCCGCTTTGTACCGAAATACGTGCCAGAACCTACAGTCTCTAAAGTCATCAAACTACATGTCTACGAATTTATTTTGATGAGATGAACCCAACAGTATGTCCAATTTTAGATTTCGGGGGGCCGTGTACAAAATCGCCCGTTGAGTGGGATTGTGGACCCGCCAAAATAGCATTCCGATCAACTGTCTCAGAATCGGACCAAACTTGGCTCACAGGACCAGAAATATATTTTGAGTCCAATGGCGCAATTTTCGTCGCGATTTGATGAGTGTGCACAAAGTTGTGACTTAATTTGCAAAGGGTCGATACGGGGTATCTCGACGGATACGTACTGATTTCATCGCGCACATGCAACGAAATCGGATTTCGTCAGTTCCCACACGTCGACAACATCCATACGCGCCTTTCGATGCATATAGTGCGTGACCACGTCGCCCGATTTGTCGGAACGCACGCCGTATCGGGTGTTTTTTCCACTTTTTGGAAAACAAAAATTATAATTTTTTGTGAAACTTTAACCACGTGTAACTTTTTACACACTAGATAAAAAGTGAATCCAGAAGGTGCGTTACAATCTCGGTTATGTTGTTATTCTCTGACTTCAATTAGCTTTTACAAAATCCTATTGTACAGAAAGAAAAGTGGCCGACAAGTTGGTGTTTTAAAATAATTTTTAATATTCCAGAAAAGTGATTTTTCTCCAACTTTGCCTCGATTTTTCGAGCAAGTTGGATGGCCATGTCGAAATCCATCTAGAGGATCTCGAAGAGGGTCCAGTCTACTTTCCAGAAAATCTTACGGATCGAAAATCGGTGCTACGAGTAAAAAGTTACGACGTCGAAAAATAGGGTACCTTGAGTGGGAAAACTGCTCCGTGGATGACGAGGGGATGACTTTCGATGCTCCGTTCGTATCGCACAAAACTCCGTCGCTGGTGAAACGAAATCCTAGGCGAAGAGGGTATGTTCTACTGTAATTTTTGTTTTGGAAGTCTAGGGTTTTGAGGTTCGTGGAGGAATATATATATATATATATATATATATATATATATATATATATATATATATATATATATATATAAATATATATATATATAAAATATATATATATATATATAAAATATATATATATATATATATAAAATATATATATATATATATATAAAATATAATTCTGTGATGTCCGATCCCCCTCCCCCACCCGATCCCTCTCCCCCCCTCTCTTCGCCACCTGGCGCCCTCCGCCGCCCGGCGCCTCCGATCGCCCGTCCGACCGACCGCCGGCGCCGACCCCCTCCCCCTCCGCGCTCCGCTGACGTCGTCGCCATCTCCGCCTCCTATCCCCATACCTCGCCGCTTCCTCCTCCAAGGAGGGAGCCCCCATTCGCCAGGCCGGCGTGCCCCGGCCCGGCCGCTCTCTCCACGGGCAGCGACGCCGACCACCCCGTTCTTTCCTCCCCTCGATTCTCGGTCCCCCTCCTCCTCGTTGTTCCCCTGCCGGAGAGATCCCTCAGCCCCCTTCCGCGCCCTGCCAGGAGATCGACTCGGGAGGAGGACCTGTCCAGGCGCCGGACGAGGTTGTCACCGCCGGTAGGCGACCCACCCCCCTTCCCCTCCCCTGGCCAGGCTCCTTTCACCTCTTCCCTCTCGTGCTAGCTGGTCGCAGGAGCTCCTCGCTCTTGTCGACCGCTCCTCGGAGCTGCTTAGGCAGGCCCTTCCCGCGGTGGCCCCCCCGCTGTCCTGGTCGTCCTCCTCCGCCCCTAGCTCGGGCTGGATTTCTCCGGCTTTGACAGTGGCCCCCGGCGTTGCTGCTCCACCGCTGCGGTGGCCGCCCCTCCCCGAGCACGACGATCTTCTTCCTGTCGAGTCCCGCGCTGCTGGCCCGTCCTCGATATCGCCGCCGGTCGCGTGTTGTGGCACGCTGCCGTCCCTTCCAACCGGTCTTCCTACGTGGGCCTGCTCCCTCGGAGGGAGCGCGCCTCGGGGTGCGAGTCTTGACTGTGCGGCATCGGTCGGCCCGCCCGTCCATTTTGGAGCACCCAGCTATTCCCCTGCGGTTTGTGCAGAGTGGGAGCCTACTTTCGATGTGGGCTTAGGTTCTCAGGAGACCCACGTGGCTGCTCCATTTGCGCAGGCACATGTAGCGCTCATTTACGCAGGGACAGATGGAGACTCCCTTGCGCAGGCACATGATGCGCTCATTTGCGCAGGGACTGATGGAGACTCCCTTGTGCTGCACGTGGGCCATCCCTTGGAGGGGTCCTCCTCTCTTCCCCTTGCGCAGCTGGGTCAGCGCAGCCTGGCCACACCCCCTCTTGAGATTTGTTCTGTGCCGTTGGCGCTGCACGATTTGGCTCCGCCCCTCACGCAGTTGGCCCAGCGCGGTCTGGCCCCCCTCTTGGACTCCTCTCCCCTCGTGGGCCACCACCATCCCGTTCCCGTTCCTCCCCCTCCGTGCCTTCTGGACCCCGTCGCCGTTCACTACCCGCTCCCCTCGGTGGTACACTCCGATCGTGGTAGTCCATCCTTCCCCCCCACTTTTTCCAGCCCCGGCGCTGCGGCTAAGCCTCCGGTCGGTCCTGCGACTTCGTCTCCGGCCGCTCTCTCGTGGCCCAACTCTGCCTTCTCCCGGTTGGACGAGCCCGCCCCGATCGGGCATGGACCTCCCTCCTCTGTCCCCTCCCCTGTCCCCGTCCTTGGAGCGTCTCGCGTTGCTTCCTCGGCCAGCTCCCTGTTGGGCCGGGCCCCGGTCCCCAAGACGGTCGACGGCGGAGTTCCTCCCACCCCTCTGGCATTTGCCAGTTCGGGCTCTCCCTTGGCGCAAGCCTACTTTTCCAAGGCTGTCGCTGATATAGGCGCTCAGGCACTAGATTGTTCCTCCACCCCGGCCTCCGGCGATTCTCTCCCGACCTCCTCGGATGACCCCCTCTCCCTCCGGGCTCCTACAGCAGGTGCCCCCTCCACGGGACACGGATCGCCCTCTGGCCTGGTCCCGTCGGCATCCAGAACCCTCCCTAGCTCCCGCTCATTTGCGGATGCCCTGAGACCTGATCGGGTTAGGCCTGGCCCTTTTCCGGCCGCGGATGTGGTCCTGCCTGATGTCCATCTGACACCTCCCCAGACGGTTACCCTATCCGGGTACCATTTTCCTGCGAGGAGATCCGCTCCCTCTCTTCCTCCTTCAGCAGAACTTTAGTCCTCAAGTTCGGATCCGGATGCCCCAAAATTGCTATCGTTCCGGAGGTCATCACTCGATGGGGACTGTCGGCATCTTACCGGATAGCTCCACTCGACCCCAAATACCTGTTTCTTCATCTCTCATCTGATCTGGACTACAACCAAGTGTGGATGAAAGGCACAACCAAAATTGACACTCAGTTTGCCAAAATTGTCAAATAGTCACCGCATTTTAACCCCAAGATCGATTCGACCATCATCACCTCCTGGATCACCCTCCCCAATCTCCTTCTGGTATGCTTCCCTGCTGCTGCCCTCAAGAGGATTGCCAGCTCTTTCGGTGTCCTAGTGGCCATAGCCGAAGAAACGAGAAACCTCTCTAAATGTAACTACGCAAAGATTTGCGTAGAACTGGACCTCACAAATGAGCCACCCAAAGTGATATTGATAGAACTCGGAGATCAATCTTTCAGCCAAACGCTGGTTTACGACAACAGCATCATTTTCTGCCAACACTGCCAAATGTCCGGCCACTCCATACAACACTGCTTCCGTGCTCACCTAGAACTAAAGAAACCTGTCAGCAGGAAAGAAAGGAATGCCGGCGCAGCACCCCCTCCCTCTCCACAACGCGGATCCCCCTCAACCCTCCATCCCCCGTCCAGAGTCCCCATATCCTCTCTACTGCTGTTTCTGCCCTACACCCTTCTCTCGCCATTACTCTCCACAATTCCAAAGGAGCGATAGTTTCGGTTCATGCTGATGGCGATTCGGAGCGGCCGGTCTCTGATAGCCCCCCAACCCCTCATCCCCCTCTCGCGCCATTACGCTCCATAACTCATTTGCAGCGCTTGAATTTGATGATGATAGCGCTCCAGAGCCGCCTTCCTCCGATGGCCTCCCCAACCCCCCTACCCCTCCACCTTTCGGCAGCAATTTAGCTCTCCTCCATACCCCCCACATCTCACCTCTCTCCCTAGCTGCCCCACCCTTATCCCCTATAGTGCTTCCAGAGGTCCTGGCTACGGCTGGTCTCAGATCGCACTCCAAAGGTGCGGTAGCTAGGGCACAGTCCGCAGTCGCTTCATCGCCCCCCCTTCGATCGGCAATCGCTCCTCCTTGCCCGTCCTTCCCGCTCACAGGTAGATTTTGGCAGGCCCAAGCAGTGGGCTTCCTCGGTCGGGACAATCCTCTTTGCGCTCTGACGGAGTGCGAAGACCCAGACATTTCCCCTACAGCTGTTGCTGCTGTTTACTCGAGTTCTGATCGGACTCTGCCTCCAATCAACAACAGCATCGATAACACCTCTCTCACGAAAAAGAAGAAATCCAAGAAACAGAGGCAGCGCACGGCGATGACCACGAGATCCGCCGCAAAGTTGCAAAACACCCCTACCTCCTCCCCTAATGCCTAACATTCTTTCTTGGAATGTTCGAGGCATAGGGAATAAACAGACTATGAATCGGATCATCAGCCTTACCAAATCGAATCGGATTGATCTCCTCGTCATTATAGAACCCAAAATACCTCACAAAAGAATGAAAAAAATTCAACTCAAGCTGGGATTCCCTTCCGCGATCGCCGGTTGTCACGACATTTGGATCTTCTTCGCGGCAGATTTCCACCTTGGCATTATCAACGACTCCCCCCAAGCCCTCTCCTGTTGGGTTGAGCACCCCGTCTTCAAGTCTCGTATTCTCCTTTCGGCCATCCATGGTAGTTGCTATATCCCGGAGCAAAGAATTCTTTGGGAGCTTCTGTCGGGCCCCTCCCTTCCTCACGACGAGCTGCCATGGCTTTGCATCGGAGATTTCAACACAGTCTCTTGCAAAGAGGAGAAATCTGGCGGTCGTGACCCACCTCATTCGGCCATGGAGGACTTCAATAATTTTATCCTCACTGCCCACCTTTCCGCCATCCCCTTCCACGGCAACCAGTTCACTTGGTGCAACATGCAAGAAGGTATGCGTAGGCAGTACTCCCGACTTGATCGGGCCATGGTGAATGACTGTTGGTCAGATTTGGGATTGAGTAGTAATCTGTCGCACCTGAACTCCACTGAATCGGATCATTCCCCCCTCCTTCTCAAGATAAACATCTCCCAAAATTGCATCAAAAAATCCTTCCGCTTCCTTGACTTCTGGCGCCACCACCCCCAGTTCATGCACATCGTGGAAGAGGCTTGGGCTTCTGTTGATCACCAGGATCCGCTGGTCAGAATTGCTATCAAACTTAAAGCCACTAGGAAAGCGCTTACGACCTGGAGCAAAATTGCGTACGGAGACATTTTTCAAGCCATTAAGGATGCGGAAGACGATGTCACCCGTGCGGAGATTGAGTTCGCCCTCGTCAGTTCCCAGGAGAATCGTGCCTCTCTCAACCTTGCCAAGGCCATCCTCAAATCTAGAATCAGGGTGGAATCTGAATTCTGGAGACAAAAAGCTAGATTAACCTGGGACTTGGAAGGGGACAAGAATTCTGCCTTTTTTCACAAATGCGTCAAAGGACGCAGAAGCACTCTCAAGACACATCGCATCCGCGATGATAATGGCCAACTTCTAAATGATCAGGCGAACATCCAGATGGCAGCCACGAATTATTTCTCCAACATGTTTGCTAAAGAGGCCGTGTTTAGAGATGACGGATTTCTGTCTGAGATCCCCTCCCTGATTTGTGATAGGGATAACGAAAACCTTTGCGCCCCCCCTCGGTCGTCGAGATTAAGGATGCTGTGTGGTCCATTAACGCCAACAGCACCCCTGGTCCGGACGGATTCAACGGGGTGTTCTTTCGTACTTGCTGGGACATCATTCGGGCCGATCTCGGGGAAGCCACTACCGCCTTTTTTCAAGGAGCCACTTATCCGAAATCCATATCCTCCGCACACATCATCCTCATTTCCAAGAAAGACAATCCGGACACCTTCAAAGACTTCAGACCAATCAGTCTCTGCACTTTCACCAATAAAATTATCTCTAAAATCATCGCCACCAGAATGTCGTACATCCTACCCAGAATCATCTCCGAAGAACAAAGCGGCTTCGTCAAAGGCCGTAATATCACCGATAATATCCTCTTGGCCCAAGAGATGATCACATGTATGAAATTCCAGCCCAGAGGGGGAAACGTTGCCATCAAACTGGACATGGAAAAAGCTTACGACCGCCTCGATTGGCAGTTCATGATCTGGGTGTTCAGAGCCTTTGGTTTTGCGGAACCTGTTATCGACATCATCTTTAGATCCATCAACAACTCCTGGTTTTCTACTGTCATCAATGGCTAGCCTCAGGGTTTCTTCAAAGCTACTCGAGGAGTCAGACAGGGGGACCCCCTCTCTTCCACCATTTTTATCATCACGGCTGAAGCACTGAGCAGAAACCTCAAAATCATGCCGATATCTCCTGGATTCCAACACTTTCACACAACGACCGGTTGCCCCCTCATAACTCATCTCACGTACGCGGACGACATCCTCATTTTCTTCGCGGGAGCTATCGGAGCCATTGAGGTGGTTATGAGAACTCTGGCTAAATACACCCGTTGCTCTGGGCAGAAAATCAATAACAGCAAGTACGTGATCTACACTCATCATAAAGCCGATAGAACTCACTCGGCTGTGCTGTCCTCCATGACCTCCTTCTCCACAGTTTATCCCCCTTTTCTGTACTTAGGCTGCCCGTTGGTGTACGGCAGAGCGAACTCTGGGATCTATGCTCACTTGGTTGGCAAAATTCGCCAGAAAATTGCGGGATGGCACAACGCCACCCTCTCCCCCGGGGGGAAGCTCATTCTCATTAAACACGTTCTATCCTCCATCCCCATTTACATTCTTGCGGTGTGCTCGCCCCCCACCAAAGTGCTCCATTCTATTGAAGCCATCCTCGCTAATTTCTTTTGGGGTCACATTGAGGGTAAGAACAAGTATCACTGGGCCAGTTGGGCTACCATGGCCAAAACAACTGAAGAGGGGGGCCTGGGTTTCTCCAGGCTCGCACATAGGGTCGACGCACTATCGGCAAAATTGTGGTAGAAAATTCGCTCTGAAAGTTCGATCTGGACCAGGTTCATGAGAGCGAGATACTCCAGATTCTGCCACTTAACTGAGGCGTCTGCTAACAACAGATCCTCCGCGTCGTGGTGGCGCATCCTCCGAGGTCGTATCCTTACGGAACATCATGTCCACCTGACCTTGGGCAACGGTCAGTCCCTGGCCTGCAAGGAACGCTGGCTGGGGGACGATCTCCTCAGGCCCAACACGATTACTCCTCCGCTGTGTGAGATCCGTGATTTATGGGATGATGTCGCTGATGGGTGGAATTAGGGTAGGATTTGAGACTGGCTGGGTCCGGCAGCCTCGGCGAGCTTGAGGGCTTCTAATCTGTCTATCAATGGCGCTCCGGACATGCTCAGATGGTCACCCAACCTGGGTGGCGTCTTCACCCTAGCTTCGGCCAGGGTCGTCATCAGGGACATTATACCCACGACATCCCCATCCGCCAAGTTTTGGCACACGTGTATTCCGGATAAATGGTCCATTCTTCTCTGGCGTGCTGTGCGTCGGAAACTACCCACGGATGATGCCGTTAAATCCTTCGGTTATAGTTTGGCGTCCAGATGCCACTGCTGCGTGAATCATCATCCAGAATCCGTCGATCATGTTCTGCTTTTCGGGGAGTCTGCCTTTCACATTTGGACTCTCCTCCACTGCAAGTTCAAAATGGCCCCCACAAACGGGGGCATCAACGATCTGCTGGCCAGATGGAACACGTCGCACGGCCATCAGATCGTCGTTGCCGCCGCTTTTTGGGTATTATGGAAAAACAGAAACAAATACAGATTCGAGGGACGGCAGTTCCAGCCTCATAAATTGTACAGAGAGGTTGTTCGACAAATCTTCAAAAGAAAGAGGGGCTGCTCTCACACCTCGAACCAGTTTTGGACCGTCCTGGGCTGCTGACTGTAGGAGGGACGCCGGTCCCTCGGGAGATCGCTTTCACCTCATAACCTTCTGATGCTCGGTCTTATCACCGTTTTGTGGGCAACTCCTCGTATTTCTCTTGGTTGTCTTTATTTCTCTTTGTCTTGGGTCGGACTTCGCGCGTGGCGCGCTTACTTGTATATGCTTCGACATTTTGCGCCTATCATTCAATAAAGGTTTTGTTTCTTAAAAAAAATGAAAAAAAAAATATATATATATATATATAAAACAAGTTTTGTCAAAACCTAATTCCAATAGGATTCTAATAAGGCTTTACATGTGCTCACGGGTTGGTTTTCACGTTGGTGCTGCTTGTAGCAGCTTATGGGGGAGAAGAGGGGCCCGCCCACTTAAGTGGGTGGGTGGTTTTGATTTTTCTTTTCTTTTTTTCTTTTCTTTTTCTTATTCTTTTTAAACCTTTTCTATATATATATATATATATATATATATATATATATATATATATATATATATATATATGCATATATCCATAAATTTCCACCATAAATCTTATTTAAAAATTTAAATACCAAATTAAATGTTATATACCCAATTATTTAATATATTTAAACATATCTACATATATATAAAATTCAAATCACAATAAATCAACTAAAAATAATAATAATATCTCTATAGAATAATCATGTTTATTAAATCTTCAAAAAAAATAAATTTTAATAATAATAAATTAATAAAATCTTTCCAATGGGTGAATTTATACCGCACACCCTTATCCAGGTCCAAAAATTTGTACAAATATTACACGATATTATTTAATAATAAAATACCAATAATAGTATGAATAATTAAATAATTAGAAATTGCACATAAAATTCTAAAATAATTTAGAAAATATTTATATATACATAAAATATGCCTACATGGCCATATTTGGTCACACTACATGCTCACATAGGCTTAAATTGGTTCGGGCCCAATTCGGACTGGTTTGGACAACCCGGATCATCTAAAAATCAATATATAAATTAATATCTAAATAAAATATTTAAATGCGTTATTTCACAACTCGGCCTGGTTTTCCCAGTTCGGACTGAACTATGGCTAGGCCTCCCACGACATGGCTAATATATGGTCAAAGCATACTACTACATCTTTCGTGCCAAAATTCATGGTCGCCTTGTGCTCAAAACACAACAATGGCTAAGGTCATTTTTTAAAAAAATAAATAAAACCATAAATTATATAAATTCATTTTTAAGTATAATAAAATAATTAAAAAATAATTAAAAATAGGGGTTTTACATCCTACCCAACTTATAAGAATTTCGTCCTCGAAATAAAAAAATAAGTAGGAGATTAAAAAGGATCACATGGATATGTCGATGAGGAATCATCAAATCATAACGTTCAACAAAACATGAATTAGAAAATCGTGATTTAGATAAATATGAAAATAATCATGAATATAGCTAATTAATGCAAGAATGAAAATGATCAAGGGTTTTAAGTAGATCAAGATAAAACACGAGTTTAAGAAATAGAAATGAATCGAGTAGATTAAGGAGAAAAATAATTTGGAGACTTAAGAGAGATGGTTCCTTGAGAATAGTTATATATTGGTTGTCCAGGTTGAGGACATGATTAAGAGAACGGTTTGAATCATCCTCAAGTATCAAGAATGAATAGAAGGTCGCGATAGTAGATATGGAATCGACGAGTAGTTCAAAGCGAGGATATAGTCACCTTGGTTGGTCCATGGCTAACTATCTTGGCAATAGATGGTGGGACAACTAAGGTGATACTTTGGGTCTATCTATCAAGTACGAGTCTTCGTCTAAAATAGGTGAAAGACGAAAACCAATATGAGTCCAAAGAAGTTGCTTTCGATTACCAATATGTGGTTCAAAGGCGATTGAGTAATTCAAAAAGAATTGCCAAGGCTGTCGCAGATGGGACTCTAGAGGACAAGTTTAGCTATGTCCCCATCCACGTAGAACGATAGATTAAAGCGAACCAAAGTACAATAGGTTGATCAGACCATCATGCACAGGTTCTGATTAGACAATATGTTAGTGGGTGTACCCAATAAAATATGTCATGATCAAGCTCGAAAAAGATAAGCTTGCAAAACCAAGGCTAAATTAGCAGCATCAGGTTGTTGAAATATAAGTAAGGGAGGTAATATCGAAAGAATTTAATTAGTCCAAGATATTTTAAAATCAAGTCTTGCCCGAAGTTTGGGAGCTATACAGTTGTCCTAGTGTTTCCTCATTTATGGTTTGGTAGACTAGATAAGGTAGGGTCCTGTGAATTTATAGTCTAAGTGAATTTACCAATGTGGTTCACGAGAAAAAAAAAGGTTTGCTAGGTGGTGAGGTATTCTACCCAACTTACAAGAGTTAAACTAGTAATGTGATGGGACAACGGGTCAAGCAATCAAGACAAAGCACAAGGTTAGCATTTAGGGAATTAAGTAGAACATATTCACATATCGGGTTAAGGGATTTAGTCAAGGTTGGATCTCTTAATTGAAGTCGGGAAGTATTTTGGTGTCATGGTAGAGGTTATAGTTTGGCCATTTTGACCATAAAGTCATATCAAGAAATAGAGTACAAGGGAACGTGTTTTAGTGGGACATGATATATCTACATGAAGGTAGGCTCGTCTAGGTCTTACATATAAAATTTTGTTGAGAGGAAAAGTTTAGTGTTGTACTCCAAATATACAAGTCACGGTAGGGGCATCATAAGGTCAAAAATAGAAATTGGGAGTTCATTAGGTGATAATTAATGCACACAAATAAAGCATGAAATAAAATTAATTAGAGAATCCAGTAAAAATAATTTAGGAACACAATTCCAGAGAGAAGATAGTCTCCTAAATGAATTCAGTTAAGGAACCATTAACTCATTATTCAAATTGCAAATGGGTTAGAAGGTCGCAATTAAAAGATCTAGAATTGAAGGAAGGTCGAGTAATTCAAGGTAAAAATACAGTCACATAGCTTGGTAGATGACTAACAACACTTGTGTGCATACTATTACCATGGTCATAAGTGATATGGCAGTTTAGTGTGGAATACTGTGGAATGCATCCATCTTATTTGGACTCTCTTGGTTGTCCATCATTAACATTTTGCTCAAATTTTCTCCAAAAGTCTCTAAATAAAATTTTCAAAAATAACCACCCAAAATTTGTATTCACTGCAAGTCGTTCAATTTAATCATGACCAAAATTTAAATCACTTTCATAAATCTCAAAGCAAACTTTATCACGTTACTACTAATATTTTCCAAAATTAACGTTTAAATTCAACTATTTAACTCAAGGGTTCATAATTTACGAATCCATAAAAATTTCACAATCAATCAAAAATTTAACACTCTAAATTTTTCAATAACTCATAATAAAACTCTTAGCATATTAAAAGCAATCTAAAAAAAATTAAGCTCAATGCTCTTATCAATTTTAACTTCTATTCATGCTAAGTTATTCCAACAAAATCACAACTTTTAAATGGTAACTTCCTTTAATCAATCAAAATAACTTTCCATCACATCCTTCGAAATTCTCCCAAAAGAATTTTAATATTAGCAATCCCACATTAAACTAAATTTTCAAATAATCTTATAAGTCAAAATCTTTTTTTTACCAAAATCTAAATAGATTTGTAAATCCTCAATCATAGGACACAATTTAAAATAAAGAAAAATTCTCAAAAATCGTTTACAATTATTGTAAACCAAAATTTACCATCATTACTTCCACTTAAAATTCAAAATTTACTAAACACAAAAATCGCAAGTTGTACAACTCAGTTTAAATAATTCCTACGGCCATTTTTAAAAGCTAAAATTATTTTCAAACCAAATTTATAACCGTTCATAGGTGTATAACCATAATCCAATAAATCATAAACATCAAAACTCGAAAATCAAATAAATTTTATATTTGTTCAAAGATGTATATCTATCACCCAAACCTCATAAATATCACAACTCGAAAAACAAATCAATTTTATACTTGTGCAAGGATGTATAATTATAACCCAATAAATCATAAATATCAAATCTTGAAAATTAATCAATTTCTTAAACCAAGTATGAAATTCTATAAATCCTCTAGTGTTTACTATTTAGAAATCTCAAGGTTAAAACTTTTCGTGGTAATATCCTACTTTACCAATTACTAATCATTAAATCACACTAAAAAGCCTTTTTAACTCAACTAGAGTCTTGAATTTATTCCAATTGCCAATATAACCATTCTAGCCATATGTGTTTGACCTATGAGCATATATTAGTGTAGTCATCTTCCTAGTTGACACTAAGCACGAAAATAAGAATCAACGCTAGAAAGAAATCAAGCAAGATACAATTTAAGGAAGTCGGACGAGAGTTTGAAATTTGAAGCCAAGGGAAAAAGGTCAAGTTGTATGAATGAGATTCCTAGATTCTAATCCGATGTTGCCGGCTCACATCGGTACAGTAACGTAACCGAAGTGACAAAGTTGACCTGCATGGGCCACCACAAAAATATGTAACGCCCCAGTCCCAAAATACGTAGGACTAGGAACGTAGACATGCCAGCTGTATACATACGAAGTATACCCCAATATATGGAAACCTCGTATGTATACATAAGCTGTAATATGTAGTAGAAACCATAACGACTAATATCATCCATAAAATAAAGAAAAAATAAAGATATCATAATACCAACTATGAAAAGTATTTATACAATATGTTGGGTGGAGACAAATCCACTACCAACAAGCAAGGAAAGAAATACATGGAAATGAAATAAGTTTGGCGAGCGAAGCAAAGATGACCCAAGTGCAATCATCCTCGAAGAAATAGCAATAATCACGGCTAGAGCTAGAATACCTGCGAAAGACAAGAGCACACACCTGACGAGATAACCAGGTCCTCACAGGGACGTAACAAGACACATAATATTATGCCAATAAACTGAATAATAAAGCTCAACAGAAAAGTATGCATGAGTAAAGGTTCCTAACCATCCTATGTGATATGCATTTTGAGGACAACGTTCTACGCAGGGGCTGTAACGGATTCACGCAAGCAAGTAATAGAGAGTGGGCGTCAAGTAGCGCTCATCCGAGACACTATCGGCCCTGGGCAGAAGGTAGTGCTCATAAGAGTCACCCTCGGCCTAAAATATGTATAAAAAATAAATGTAGCCCCTACGCTAATAACTGTCCCCTTCCCTCAATGATACTATACATGTGTCGACTCCACGACACTGTTTAATCCTTAATAACTGCCAAGTCTTCTACACAAATCTATTAGCAGTTATATCCAAACGCACGGCCTGTACGCACCAACGATCAGTCAGCACGTAAGTTCACATCTATATGCGACTCACAACTCATACACAATCCGTGGCATATCGTGACAGTTTATGAGATGCACTAAACATACGGTGGTCCCTTAACTCTAAGCCAATTGCATAAAGTATAATAATTTGCATCTATATATAGTTTTGAAATAACAACATAAAAAAAAAACATGCATGATATTGAGCAAAAAATGAAACAGTAAAGGCAAGGTGTCCTGCTTGAGGTTATGTGCAAAAGAGAATAATCCAGTAGCTCGAACCGACAAATAAACAAAGCAAGAAAAGCCAAATCCCGCAGATGACTCCAGATGCTGCAACAAACATCACGAACGAGTTTGGAATATAAGATATGTCTACGAAACGTCTGTCCAAAAGTTAAATTTTAGAACATGTACAAAATCATAATTTCGGATCAAATCGATGTCCGCCGTTGGACCCGCTTTGCACCAAAATGTGCGCCAGAACCTACGATCTCTAAAGTCGTTAAACTATATGTCTACGAATTTGTTTTGATGAGACGAACCCAACGGTATGTCCAATTTTGGATTCTGGTGGACCGTGCACAAAATCGCCCGTTGAGTGGGATTGTGGGCCTACCAAAATAGCGTCCCGATCAATTGTCCCCGAATCGAACCAAACTTGCCTCACAGGATCAGAAAAATATTTTGAGTCCAATGGCGCAAGTTTTGTCGCGATTTGATGAGTGTGCACAAAGTTGTGACTTAATTTGTAAAGGGTCGATACGAGGTATCTCGACGGATACACACTGATTTCGTCGCGCACATGCAACGAAATCGGGTTCCGTCAGTTCCCACACGTTGACAACATCCATACGCGCCTTTCGATGTGTATAGTACGCGTCCACGTCGTCCGGTTTGTCGGAACGTACGCCGTATTGGGTGTTTGTCCACTTTTTGAAAACAAAAATTACAATTTTTCATGAAACTTTAACGTGTAACTTTTTACATACTAGATAAAAATTGAATACAGAAGGTGCGTTACAATCTCTGTTATGTTTTTATTCTCTGAATTCAATTAGCTTTTACAAAATCTTATTGTACAGAAAGAAAAGTGGCCGATAAGTTGGTGTTTTAAAACAATTTTTAATATTCCAGAAAAGTGGTTTTTCTCCAAGTTTGCCTCAATTTTTCGAGCAAGTTGGATGGCCATGTCAAAATCCACCTAGAGTATCTCGAAGAGGGTCAAGTCTACTTTCCAGAAAATCTTATGGATCGAAAATCGGTGCTACGAGAAAAAGTTACGTCGTCGAAAAGTAGGGTACCTTGAGTGGGAAAACTGCTCCGTGGATAACGAGGGGCTGACTTTCGATGCTCCGTTCATCGCACAAAAAACTCCGTCGCTGGTGAAATGAACTCCTAGGCGAAGAGGGTATGTTCTACTGTAATTTTCGTTTTGGAATTCTAGGGTTTTGAGGTTCGTGGAGGAAGATATATATATATATATAACAAGTTTTGTCAAAACATAATTCCAATAGGATTCTAATAAGGCTTTACATGTGCTCACGGGTTGGGTTTCACGTTGGTGTTGCTTGTAGCAGCTTGTGGGGGAGAAGAGGGGCCCGTCCACTTAAGTGGGTGGGTGGTTTTGATTTTTCTTTTCTTTTCTTTTTCTTATTCTTTTTAAACCTTTTATACATACATACATACATACATACATATATATATATATATATATATATATATATATATATATATATATATATATATATATATATATATATATATATATATATTTATATTTATATTTATATTTATATTTATATTTATATATATTTTTTTATATATAAATATATATATATATATATATGTATATATATATATGTATATATATATATATATATATATATATATATATATATATATATATATATATATATATATATATATAAATTTCCACCATAAATCTTATTTAAAAATTTAAATACCAAATTAAATATTATCTACCCAATTATTTAATATATTTAAACATATCTACATATATATAAAATTCAAATCACAATAAATCAACTAAAAATAATAATAATATCTCTATAGAATAATCATGTTTATTAAATCTTCAAAAAATAAATTTTAATAATAATAAATTAATAAAATCTTTCCAATGGGTGAATTTATACCGCACACCCTTATCCGGGTCCAAAAATTTGTACAAATATTGCACGATATTATTTAATAATAAAATACCAATAATAGTGCAAATAATTAAATAATTAGAAATTGCACATAAAATTCTAAAATAATTTAGAAAATATTTATATATACATAAAATATGCCTATATGGCCATATTTGGTCACACTACATGCTCACATAGGCTTAAATTGGTTCGGGCCCAATTCGGACTGGTTTGGACAACCCGGATCATCTAAAAATCATTATATAAATTAATATCTAAATAAAATATTTTAAATACGTTATTTCACAACTCGGCCTGTTTTTCCAGTTCAGACTGAACTATGGCTAGTCCTCCCACGACATGGCTAATATACTGGTCAAAGCACACTGCTACATCTTTCGTGCCAAAATTCATGGTCGCCTTGTGCTCAAAACACAACAATGGCTAAGGTCATTTTTAAAAAAATAAATAAAACCATAAATTTTATAAATTCATTTTTAAGTCTAATAAAATAATAATAAAATAATTAAAAAATAATTAAAAAATAGGGGCTTTACACATATGAGGCGCCACGTGTTGTTCAGAAGTTGGTATTGTCAAAATCGAGGAAAATCTAGAGCGCGGGATGTGTCAAAACAGTTACACAACAAAACTTAAATGCGCCAAGATTTAATAAAGCCAAACTTTTTCATTTTTTATATAAAAAGAAGACAGACACTATAGACATAGGCGCTATGGCCATTATAGAAAATGACGCTCTCATATCACTTCACTCCATCTTTCCGTCATCGGTCTGATGCAAAGCCGCGCTCAACTCCTCCAGGTTGTGGATTCCTGAGCGATGCATCAGACGGAGGAATCCTTCCCTCTGTTCTAATACGCCATGTTCTTCGGAAGACGATAATCCACCTCTGGAACGAGCGAAGACTGTTGGGGTCAGGCTAAAACAGTCTAGAAAGTTCTCCACCCTCAAGGACGGGTCAGCTTCCAGCAAAAATTTTGTAGGCGCAGAGTGTGACTTCTCCTCAGAAGCACTGTTGTTCACCTTCTTCTTCATGTTTTCTTTAGATTCCATGAGGGTGAATGAAGGTGGAGGTTGAACCTAATACCCATATATATACAGTGAAGGTCGGCCCCCGCCAATACTTTGTATTCCCCATAAATGGGCGGGTAACCTTTTACGAGAAAGAAGGAGGAAAGAATTTTCAGAAAAGAGCATCATTTTCCATAAATAAGTTCATTATTGGAAATGAATCGAGCACTTAATTATCTCTTGATTAAGAATGCATAACCCTCACGTAGTGCAGCACTCAAACTGTGCGACCATCAGGTCGCGCGATCATGCACAGCAATCAGGTTGTGCCGCATCATACAATACAATATGTCGAAGTTGTTCCCAAAAGACATCACAACTTTTCGAAGTGCTACGCAACCCGGGTCGACAGCAACCAAACCCTAAAAAAGGAGGAGCAAGTTATGGGGTACGCCCAACTCTAAAACGAGTGTGGTTGTGCGATGACAGAATCAGGGCAAACCCTAAATTGGGTGGTCGATAATCGGGTCTATGGTTAGATACTTACCCTCCATGGTCGGATTGGCCGTCTCTCGACGTGGCAAAGGCGGAGATCACGTAGAGGACTCGGCCACATTCTTACCCTTCTCGGCAGCAGAGCGCTTGGGGGCCATTGACAATTGTTGAAGAAAACTCTCGAAGATCGGGAAAAAGTAGAAGAAATAGGGTTTTGAGGAATCCTAAACGATGATGAAGAATAAAAAATCCAAAGGGTACGACTATTATAGCTTTGCAAGTGAGGCTGAACCGCGTAACTTGCGCTGAAGAACCGGGCTCGAGTTGACTGGTGCAACTTAGACACATTCATTTCTAATTCAAAGTATTTTGAAACTTTGAAAACTTTTTAAGTTTTAAAAACTTTGAAGGGGGTCTTGTAGAGGCTAAAAATTAAGCTATGCTACTCACCCAGAAGTCATCTCATCAAAAAGCATCATACCAATAGGTTGCACCATATCAGGTTGCGCTATATCAGGTTGCGTCTATATCATGTTGCGCCACATCAGGTTGCGCCCATCTCAGGTTGCGTGAAAGACACGTGGTAGTTTCCTCGAAAGACTATAACAGTGTCATCATTACCTGACAATTGACAGCACGTATATCAAGAAAAATTAGTTCGAATTCTGGACAAACACAGCGCTCGAGAAGACTTAGTCAGCAAGCAGTTTGTGCAACATATTAGGTTGTGCAAGGTTGAACCTAGGCAAAAGTTGCTGCGTTGCGTCCCTGCATAACCTGATGAAGCTCGCATAAGGTGATCAAACAATATCCAGAGCAGGGTGACGTGGCGCGTAAGCCACTAACTTCATAGAACGTGTCCACTATATTACTCACGACCATGCGTATCTCATTCAAAAGATGCCATGTGTCCACAACCGTTGGTGCAACCACTCGTGCAAGTTGCTACATTGCGTCCCCGCGTAACCTGATGAAGCTCACGCAAGGTGATCAAACAGTATCCAGAACAGGGTGACGTGGTGCGCAAGCCACTAACTTTACAGAACGTGCCCGTTACACTGCCCACGACCTCGTATATCTCAATCAAATGATGCCACGCATTCACAGCTGCTGGTGTAACCATTCGTACAAGTGAACATGCCTGCAACCTAAAACTTGCGCAACACAGAATAACTACAAAACAGTTATTTCCAGAACTCTATAAATGTAGTTTCAAATCATTCTCAAAGTATCACGAATGATCATAACCTCCTGCTAAAGTGCTGTTACATCCTCCAGAGGCTCATGTCTTCGATATCACATCATCTAAGGAATAAAGTGATCATCTTCTGATCAGATTCCTATAGTTGTACTTTTCCAGAATTCAATTATACTTTTTGTACTCTTTCTCAGTTTGTATAAATCAAAACCCCTTTTGTTTTTTTTGCAAACAAACTTCTCTTTGGGTTATGACCAAGAACATAGCTTTATTGTGGGTGCAAAATTTGAGATACCCTAGCGGCGGTCTCAGGAGTCTGAAACTGCAGGATATGGGTCTTTGGATGATTCTAGTGCCTCACGGGAGCGAAGGGAAGATGTGGCACCCCTGAGTTCCCCACTGAAAAGTTAAACTCGTCCGGTAGCAAAATCTCCTTCTGGTAAGAAGTTTAAAAGAGTGGCATCCAAGGGTCGTACTTTCTTACGGCCTAGTGCGTCGCCTGTTGTGTCGACCTCACGGGTACATTCTAGTTCCTTTTTTATTCAAATTTTCACTCACAGCTTTTCACTTATCCTTGTTTTGCTGGTGCAGGCGAGGGAGATGCCGGAACGATCAGTGGAGTACCATGTCCCTGAGGAGGGCGCATCCATTGAGGTAGAGAAGGTTCCTCCTCCTGCCTCTTTTGACTTTGAGGTAATAGCTTCCAGGGGTGGCTCTGTGGTAATACCCGGGGTTGGCCTCGCATTTTGTGAAAGTACCGTTCGGGAACCACAGCTTGAGATGGGTCGATCGGCCGAGGATGCTGAAGGCACACCTACTAGTTCCTTCCGGAAGCCTCATCCTTACAGAGGCATCGAGGGACCAATGTTGGAAGATGTAGCCCTGGTGTATATTACAACTCAACCCCGAGTGGTAGTTGAAGAGAATGTCAGAGATCCAGTGGTAGGCATTACCGACGAGCGGGCTAGTCGAGGCGATGTGGTCACAGATGAGCCACCTACAAAGGCTCCATCCGAGGCGGTCACTGTCGACGGTGCTACTGATGAGCCCGTCAATGAAACCCCTAAGGGTCCGACTGAGGAGAAGGAATTGGTTGAGGAGGCTGCTGATATATCAGTTGAAGAACCCTCCAATGTAGTCTCTCCAGGATCGATGGAAGAGATTATTCTCGAGCCACCTGTTCTGGGTTCGGTTGAGAAAACTATGGACGAACCGATTTGTGACACACCGGTTGAGAAGGCTATTGAGGAGTCAGTTACAGTGACCGTTGAGAAGTCGACTACTATGATTTGCTCAGGCTCCAATTAGCGTAGCTTCGGCTGAAGGACCGACAAGGGAGCTTGCTGAGGAGTCAGTCATGCGTCAGATAGTGTTGGCTTCTGGTGTCTCTGTACTGCCAACGACCTCTGTTATGGTGACAACACCTCCTACTTTGACTGTGATCCCTAGGCATATGCTGGCTGCTGCTACCGCCCAGGGGCCTTCCCTCGCGGCCTCTTCGGTAACCCCAATGAGCTTGGCTGACAATACATATTATACCAACCTCATTCTGAGCACAATTTGTTATGCATTGATGCATGGTAGGAGGGTATTTTACGAAACAACCAATCTCTCATATGGGTCCGAAATATAGTGGAGGTCCTGTTGGTGGCCTTGCGTGACTATCCAAAGTATAAGGCTAAGGCCAATGCTATAGAAGATTTGTTGGCTGAATTGGAAGCCGCTGTCTCAGAGCTCTATAATCTGGAACAAAATTTTTCGACCCTAGCCGCTGTAGAGTTAGAGAAGATGGTCTTCGAATTATCTCAGTATGAGAAGAAATGTCGGACACTAATTGATCGGCTTGCCGAAATTGAGTCCGAGATTAAAGCAGTGACTGATGCCGAAGAGGCTCGAGTGTCACCATGCAGCTGTGGAGGATCAGTACAAGGCCATTCGAGAGTAGATCCAGAAATTAGAAGAGACCCTAGCCCTTTCTGAGAGTGACCTGGTTAAGTCTGAGGACCAGAAGGAGACCCTTCGCCAACGTTTCGAGACTCTGGCTCGGAAGAAGGAAAGCATTGGCATTCGTCAGGCCAAGCTGGCCCTTGCATGCCAAAGCCTCTCTCATGTTGAAGATGAAGCCGTTCGTTGTCATGAGGCCGAGCGTTGATCCCAAGCATTGGTCGGCCCCCAGGTTACTCTTTTGAGGAGTCGGCTAAAAGAACTTTAGCACCAGTCTTCTCAGTTTTGACCTTCTTTCTGTCTTCTTGTCTCTCGATTTTTAAGAGACTACTTTTTGCAACCAAAGAAAGAAAACATTTTCACAATATAAATGAAAATAATGGCTTTGTTTCTCTTCTTGTCTTTTTACATGTGAACTTTTCCTCGCACAAGAACGAGGAATCCTTCAGAGGCAGTATGTCGTGAGGGGATGGAGATAACTCTATGAATAGGGTGTTTACTCAGAGACTATATGGACATTGTAAAGATAGAATCCTTTAGTGATAGACTTTTTCTTACTCTGAGGTAATATGGACGTGGCAAGGATAGACTCTACGGGTGTATAGAATGATTCAGAGGTATTATGGACGTGAAAGGTTCTATAGATGAATATGATAATTGTGGTAGATTGTCATGGAAGAGATGTCTACTCAGAGGTAATATGGACATGGTAGACACATCCTCGCTAGGGTAAAAACAATTCAGAGGTAGTATGGACGTAAAATATTTTCTAGATAGTTATGACAACACGATATCATCATAGAAGAGACGACTACTCAGAGGTGATATGGACGTAGTAGTCGTGAACTTCGCAGTCAGTAGGCACCATTGGAGTAGACCGTCTCTATGATGAATGGTTCCTCCCACTTGGGATCCAACTTCTCAACCGTCGTGTGCGCCATTACCATCAGTCTTCGAACTGATAAGACAAGGTCACCTACCTGGAATGTTCTTTCCTGAACTTTCTTGTTGAACGCCCCAAAAATCCAAGCTTGGTAAAGCTTGATTCATTGTTGAGCTAGCAGACATTTTTCATCCAACGCCTCTAACTCTTGTAGCCGCCGGTATTGATTGTCTTCGTCAGTTAGCTGGTTGGTGATAGCTACCCTTAAGGATAGGATTTGGATCTCCAGGGGCACTACCTCGCTTCCATAAATAAGAGAGAATGGTGTGTTTCCTATGGGTGTTTGAACGGTTATACGGTAAGCCCACAGACATTCGTCGAGCTTCTCATTCTAGTCGTGCTTATTAGAAGAAACGACTTTCTTAAGTAGTTTGACGATAGTCTTGTTGAACGCTTCGGCTAGTCCGTTCGCTGTATGATTGTAAGTCGTTGATGCCACATTCTGCATTCGATTTTTATCGTAGAACCGATGGAAATCGTGGCTCACGAACTGAGGACCATTTTCGTAGATGATCCTTCGAGAAATGCCGAAGCAAAATATGACATAATACTTGACAAAGCTGATTACATTTGCGGTTTTTACCTCGGCCAGAGGTAATGCTTCCACCCACTTAGAAAAACAATCGGTGATGGCAAGTATGAACAGGTGTCCTCTGGAGGATGGTGGACTGATTGGCCCAATGATATCCATTCCCCATGCTTCAAAAGACCAGGCGACCGTCGTAGGGTGCAGGAACTCCGAAGGCCGATGGATGAAGTCAGCATGCAACAGACATACTCGACACTTCTTTGCATAATCTATGGCATCTGCCATCATAGTGGGCCAGTAGTAGCCCATGTGACACAATCGGTCTTACAACTTAGGGCTATGCTGATGGGCTCCGCAGGTGTCATCGTGCACCTCCCTGAGTGCTTCTTGTGCTTTTGTCTTGGATAAACATCGTAGGAGAAGCCCATTGTCTGATCGACGATACAACATCTTGGTAGTTATGTCGTAGAAGAATCGGAGAGAGCGTCTCCTGATAGAAGTAGCTTTCTTCAGGTCTTGAGGTAGGATCCCTTAGACTACGTAGTTTATGAATGGGAATCGCCAGTCCCGAATGTCAACATTAGTGTCCATTTGTACTGAGTAACTCAGATATGTATGCAGATTGTTTTTTGGACAAACTAGTTCTCGGTCTATTACCGTGATGGTATATTGGGTTCCCATAGGAGCTGCCAGAGAGGCGGCGAGGCCAGCAAGTGCATCGGCCTCCAAGTTTTGTAATCGAGGTACATGTTCTATAAAGAACCCTGTGAAGGTGGAAATAATCTTAATCGTTGCCTGGTGGTAAGGGACCAGGTCTTCGTGTCGGACCTCATACTGTCCTCAAACTTGGTTGATAATTAGTTTTGAGTCGCCATAGGCCTCAATGTAGTCCACCCTAACTATTTAGCAAGTTGGAGTTCGATGATGAGAGCATTATACTCTATAATATTATTGATGCATGACTCCATAAGAGGATATGCATAGTTAATGACAAGGCCGTCGGGAGTGATGAGAATGACTCCGACCCCTGCGATGATGTCGTCCTTTGGTCCCGTTCTCGAAACACCGTCAAAGAACATGTGCCAAAATGGATTGTCTGAGACGACGTTGGACTCCAAGACCTCATCGGTGATGTCGTCGTTGAGTCTTGACGTCTCTGGCATAGGATGTGCTGCTAAAAATTTACCAATGCTTGGCCCTTGACTGCCTTTTGGGGGACGAAGATCATGTCATAAGGAGTTAAAAGTATTGCCCACGTGGCTAACCGTGAGTTTAAGGCCCCTAGCTTGGTCATGAGGACCCTGAGAGGGTTGGCTCGGGAGATGACGTGGATCGTCTGTCCGGCCACATAATGACGCATCTTCTGGATGGCGAAGAGCAGAGCAAGACATTCCTTCTCCACGAGATTATATCGATGCTCGGCCCCAATCATGGTCCTGCTGAGGTAGTAGATTGCCTGTTCGTGGCCTTCTTTGCTCCTCTGGTCTAGCAAAGCACCGAAAGAATGGTCCATGGCTCAGACGTACAGCAGAAAAGGCTTCTCCACGACTGGTGCCACCAGTACTATAGGACTAGTGAGGCACTTTTTGATGTCGTCGAATGCACGCTGGCATTCTTCGGTCCATACTTAAGAGACCCCTTTCTTCATTAGTTTGGTGAAGGGTTTACATCGACCAGAGAGATTTGCTATAAAACTTATGATGTATGCCAGACGTCCTTATAGACCTCGAAGTTCGCAGAGATTCTTCGAAGGAGCCATGTCCAAGATCGCCTTAGTCTTCTTAGGGTTAATATGAATGCCCTTGGCTGTGTCGATAAAGCCCAAGAATTTGTCGTTGGAGACTCCTAGAAATGACTTAGTCCGGTTCATCTTTAGTTGATGTGTCCGCATTAAGTCGAATATTATTCTCAAGTTGTCCAAGTGTCTGGATTTCTTTTTGCTCTTGACGGCAATGTCATCAACATAACATTCTACCGTCTTTCAGAGGTATTACAGAATATGGTGCTCATTGTCCGCTGGTATGTTACGCCTACATTCTTTAACCCAAAGGGCATTACTATATAACAGTATATTCCTTTTGGAGTCTGAAATGAAGTATGCTTCTCATCTTCAAGAAATATCTTGATTTGGTTGTAGATAGAGAAACCATCCATGAAGGACATTCGCTCGAAGCCACAAGTGTTATCGATCATCTTGTCGATGATCGGAAGGGGAAACTGGTCTTTTGGACAGGCCGAGTTGAGATCCCTAAAGTCTATGCAGACCTGAATTCTTCTATTCTTCTTAGTAAACGGGATAATATTGGCCACCCAATTTGGGTGTTGTTTTTCACGAATGAAGCCACTCTCTAAGAATTTGTCAACTTCCTTTTCGATAGCATCCATGATGTTGGGGCAAAAATGTCGATGTTGCTGTTTGACAGGCTTAGCATTAGGTAGGATATTGAGACGCTGCATGGCGACTTGCGGGTCTAAACCCGACATGTCTTCGTAGCTCCATGCAAAGACATCAATATATTTTCGGATAAGCTGTATCAGAGATTCTGTCTTCTTTTGTCAAGCTTTTGCTAATGAAGATGGATTTAGGAAAAACCTCATCTCTTAGCTCGAATTGGACGACTTCGTCTTCAGTAGGAGGTTCACACTGTTCGAAGTACCATTCCTATTGGGATCCGAGGCGCTGAGCCCATGGTTCAACTTTTAAGTATTCAAGCATTTGGTCTTCATCCTCGATAGGGGACTTGCGGAGACCATATTAATGGACAATACCTTCTTGAGGGCTTGGCCGATACTATTATCGGAGTCCCAGTTTGAGAAGTTTGAGGAATATGAACGCATCGGGACCTCTGGTTCAGAGCTCTTCGATGTTGTTGTCGGTATAACGTAACCCAAACCTCGACGAGTGTGTTGGTAGTAATTTTGGGACTTCCTTCGGGGCACGAAGTCGTAAGAAAAGGCGTCGGCTTTTGCCATAGTTCATTCCTCTGTCACTGTTCAAGTCGTAACCTATTTTTTGGATGAGATTTTTAGCTTGAGTAGTGTAACGGTAGAGTTGCATCTTGCCATTATCGAGTTCTGGTTCTGCCGGAGCCAGTCGCTGTGGGTGATCCAATCGTCCAAAGATGATGGGTTCCTCCTCCTTCTTGTTTGCTGAAACCAAGAAGTAGGCACCTTGAGAAGGGACAACTCGACTTGCGAGGTTGGCAGTTGTCACTTGTGTTTGCAGCATATATAGAGCGTTGTCTAAGAAAGACCTAGTGTTCCAATGTGCACAATAGTAATTCAAAGACAACTTCCTATCAATGAAATGCAAAATTTTATCCCGAGGGATTACATCATCTAAGGAAGGCGCTTCAGTATTGTGCATATGTATTCTTCCAACTCTTCATTCGTGACCACCGGGGATGTTGCAGGAGAAGGTGGAGGACGTTTCCCCTTCAGGTTGACTACCAAAGGGGCTACAATCGGAGGTTCATGTGACCTCAGAGTTGGCTTTGGAGCCTTTCGGGGAATCCTTATCTGCGTAGGCTCCTGGCTAGCCTCTGACATGATCGAGGATGATCTAGCCGGAGCTTTTCCTTGGAGCTTGATGACAAGAGGAGCCGATGTCTTGGGAGGTTTCCCCTTTAATCAAACCTTCAACGGTTCTTCAGCGATAACTGCGCTCTCTGCTTCATCGTCGGCATCATTGGCGTCATCATCTCATGGGACTAATTTTTACAGATCAGCATCTGTACAGTATGTTTCCAGTCCTCAGAAGGGATCGATATCAGTTAACTAGATCTTGCTAGTCCCATCGCTGGCCACATACTTCATGCATTGATGGAGAGTGGAGGGCATGATCATATATTCATGAATCCATGGTCATCCCAGCAGCATGTTGTAGTTTATGTCGGCGTCAATGATTTAGCAAGTAATGTCAGTCTGGAGATCGCCTATTTGGCATTTTACGTAGATCTTACCTAGGGGTTCACTTTTCTTACCGTTGAAACCGCTGATTCTACTGTTCGACGCGGTCAGCCGATGCATCAAAATCCCCAAAGCTTTGGAGTAAACTCTGAGGGATGATGCTGAAAGAAGAGCCGTGGTCGATATGGATGCGATCGACCTTAATGGCACCAACATACCCTGTATAGTATAGGGGCGGTTGTACAGGTTGTTCTTCAGTAGTATGTCCTACCGAGTGAAGGTGATGTTAGGGATCACCTCGACCATACTGTGATAATGTGGACATTCAGCAGGGTTCTCCTTGGGCGGTTGCACCTGAGTGAGGAAGGAGTCAGCATTCTGTAATGCTTCACTGAGGGCGTCTCGAGTATTTTTTGAGAGACGAAGAAGCTCGAAGAGTGATAGTCGAGCCAGAGTGTTGGCTAGCTGTGCTAATATGTCGAAATTGTAGGGCGTGATTGGCCCTACTTTTGAGTATTTTCTCAGAGGTTTGTTAAAGCGAACCTCCTTCTGCTTCTATTTATCTGCAGCAGGCGCTTGAGATGGACCTGCTTTCGATGTATCGTGAGCGTTGGCCGCGACGGGCGGAGGTGTTTCTTCCTCTGGAGCTTGGTTCTCTTCTTGTTGGTGAGCCGAACGAGTGGTAACTAAGGTATCATCAGTTGTCGTAGAGATCATGCGAGACGACCTAACCTTCTTTCCCTTGACAGTGTGCACTGAAGGCATCATCATGTCTGGATTAAGATCAGGATGGACCCACATTACTTTGCCTCGTGGTGTCGTAAATGGGATGAGACCTTCGGCGTTGTCACTGGCCGGTAGAAGATTGACTACTTCCATCGTTGCTGTCGGGATGGGGACAACGCCATCTTGAGTCTCTGTTCTCAAAAAACTTTCGAACTGGAGATTGACCATGTTGGCGATAACAGTCTTCTCCTTGTAGTCTAGTAAGACGACTCTAGCGTCGATGAGGTACTAGATTTGTCTTTTCAACATGTTACAGTCACGCATCGAATGGTAGATATACTGGTGGCAGTGGCAGTATTTTGGATTGTCCACCTTTCCCACTTCATCGAGACGCTTAGGCGGCATGAGCTAAAGTTTGCCACTCTTTGCCAACATATCAAAGAGTTATAGTGTGTCTTCGTTGTTGAAAGAATAGGTCAAGAATAGGTCTCTTTCGGCATCTGCGCTTCGGTCGGCTTCGGGTTCGCTGATGTTGAACCTTTGGAGATGTTGACGATCATGGATTGCTTCCCTTTTTCGTCTTTGCTGTCGAATGAGCACTTCCGTTTATCTTCGAATGAGGGGAAGTTCAGTCCCAACAATTATGCATCTTGTATTTTCCTTTGCGCTACATCCGCCTCTGTGATAAAAGACGTCCATTCTACGCATGGGGTACTGTGCCACAACTTGATTGCAGGAAGCATGTTCTTGCGGTATGAGTCCATAAGCATAGGCTCAGGTATACTAGGAGGTAACCTTAACGCGGCCTAGCGGAAGCGCTCAATGTATGTGCACACCGACTTTTTCTCCTTCTGAACGATGTCCATAAGATTCGACATCGTCATGTCCATTCCTCATTCATAGAATTGATTGAGGAATAAGTACTTTAAGTCTTAGAAGGACGAAATACAGTTGTCCGGAAGGCTGTAAAACCATTCGTAGGCCACCCCCTGCAGGGCTTCTATGAATATGTTGGTGAGGAGGCGTCGTCCTTTGGTAGATGCCCCGTTACTGAGGCAAAGTATCTCAAGTATCGGCGAGAAGACTCCTTTGCATCAAACGAGTGAGCGTCTGCAGATTATATTTGGGAGGATAGATCACATTATCCCATTCGGCAGGATATGGTTGCCGAATCCCCACCTTTTGGAGTTTTGCTCTTTTTTTGGCATCATAGCAAACGTATAATTCTTTGATGGCCTGTTGCATTTCATTCGATACTGTAGGCCCAATTGTTGATGGAGAAGATGATGCTGGCACTGCTTAGCTCGCGATGGAAAGCACATTGGACCCACCGTTAGCCACTGGGTCTGGAGCAGGAGTGGAGCTAGAGGGGGCCAATCTCTCTTTGATCTCCAGGACAACAGAAGCTAAGGACTTCATAGTAATGTTCAACGTGTTTAGGCTCTCCTCGAGAACCTCTATACGTTTCTGCTGACTAGAGCCTTTGCTATTTTCTGTGTTGTTGTCACCTTCGACCATAAACACAGACACCATGTACGGGTGGGTAGAAGGGACATTAGATCTTTTTCTCTCCGGTTCAGAGGACTGAGTCCCATTATCTTGAGGATAGATCGGCAAGTTGCAATCATCCTCTGACTCATTATAATTGCTTCCCTCCGCTTTTTTGGTACCTGCGCCAGCGGAGGTATCTATGTCATACAATCCTTCGTTGGATTGGAATGTGGGATTGTCATGAATGGTGGAGGACTGGCTACCCCCAGTATTTGACTTGGCACCTTTTTGTGGCAAGGAGCTAGACTTAGCACGCGTGTGTTGGAACACATCTCTTTTTGGTACTTTTGTCTTGCTACTCACAGGCTGCTTCTTAGGCTTGTTGGCCGAGATGGGAGGGTTTTTGGACAACTGCTTGAGAGATGGAGAACCTTGTGCCGTATTGCATGGAGCAACACAGAGTTCCTCTTCCTTCTTGTTCGATGACCACCGGTCGAGTCTCTCATGTACAACCGCCATTGGTCACAGTCTTTGGAAGACGGACTGTCTCATTGGGGACGATATGGCTGCCTGGTGATAGCAACAGTTGATGGTGATCTGGGTGAAACTAAGCCTTGGTTTAGGCATATCTTGCGCCGCAGGCTCCTCTTCTGCTTTACGCTTGTAGAAAAGCGTTGGGGTATTCATTCCTGTACCCCTATTGCATGCATAGGAAAGTTGTGCGCATAAGTGAGAATGCAGAGATAGCTTCTTTCCTCTTGGTTCCTGCACGCGGGACACGCTTAGGTCCTGATCAGAAAATTGTTGATGGGGTAGACTCCTTCCATGCTTACAGGAACACTGTTCGCGTAAGTCTTTCTCAGTGGTGTGTACCCCGTGTATCGAGTTGTGTACATGAGTGCTCGAGCGACAGCAAGATTCTACCGGTCGAGGCATCGAAGCACTCGGACCGGTTTTGTATAGCATTACATTGGCTGCACGGGTGACTGTCAACGCGGGCCTTTGGTCTATTATTGGCATAGTGCGTTGGTTGGACAAGGCGCGTGCTGTCTTGGATTTCTTTCTACTACCCCGAGAGGGTGCTTAGTATTCAGAATCAAACAGAGTGGATGACGTAGCACTTTGGCCGCGTAGGACATATGCTACCTTGGATCTCTTTAGGTTACCCCTAGAAGGTGCGTAACGTTTAAAGTCTAATGCAGCCTTACCTGATGGGTAGGCAATCTGTCAAAGACAGATCTTCTCGCAGACACCGCTTCCTTCGTAAGCGGTTGAGCCACTGTGCGCTTCCTTCGACGTTGTGCCCTTGTTAGACCCGCCATAGGGGAGCTGCACTCTTTGCTGCACTTCCCTGAAGTGGGAATCGAGCGAGGTGGCATGGCAGTAGTAGTCGAAATCTTCTTCGGGGCTTCATCGTTCAGGGGGTTCTGGAGCTCAGTCCCCTCCGTCGTGCTACTCATCGCAGCCGCCTTCGGCACCCAGATGCATTAAGTCTTTTTCGGTTTTACAAACCGCTTCGAAGGACTTGACTTCTCCTCAGAAAGAAGATCTTCAAAAACTTTTTGGTTGAAATGTACGACCAACATCTTCTGGGAAGTTTCCAGCAAGTTGTTGTCAGATTGTATCACTACCTTCTCGTTGGAGGAGAAGAAAGTCCCCAACAGAGTCGCCATCTTGTTTGCTATGAAAAAAGGTTATACAAATTTTTTGTATTTTAAACGTAAATAAAGTACAATTGATTCCTAAATAAGAGATCTAAGTACAAAATTTCTAGGAAAGTGTGGCGGTGGAGATCGAGCACTACAGCAGCTCCTTTACTCCGTTGACGATCTGACTACGAGTTGAACTTGCTTTGGCTTTCTGGTGCTGGTGATTGAAACTCTAGGGTTACCAATCAAGAGGATGCTCAAGTTGAAGATTTAGAAGCCTCTTTATCGAAGGAAAACTCCTATTTATAGGGGAGCACATATGCGATATTCATAAGGATTGTGCAGATATGCTGCACGTAGAAATATGGGAGTATCTTGAGGCGGCACAGTGAGGGCTACTGCCGAGCTGACACGTGGTAGGTACGGGAATTCTCTTCTATCGAGATCTTTTGGGGAGTTATTAACATAATGGACTAAACAACACATGACATGTGCTTATTTGTTGATCGGATGAATCTGAACAGATTTTGATCCTATCCCTGAAGTTGGATTTTGTCTTATCTTAGATGGCCATTAGTTTAAACAAACCAGTAGGTTATGGCACTCGTCCATAAGAACAAACTATGTCCTTATCCATCGTTTAAACAAACCAATAAGAAATTGTTCTTATCAACAGAATCAAATTCTGTCTTATCTTAAAATCAGTGGTTTAAACAAATTGATAGGGTGGTATCCTGAAAAGATATACACATCCAACTGGCCACGTGGATCTATGTTACTTTGTAGGGCTATGCCATTATGCGAGCTGCACTTCTGACGGAGCTTTTATGCCATTGCGCTTCAGGGCGACGAGCGGGCTTGTGCGTTAGGCGACAAAGTCACTATACTTTTAGGGCTACGAGTGGACTGTGCTTCAGGCAACGGATTCACTGTACTTTAGAGCGACAAGTAGAATGTGCTTCAGGCGATGGAGTCACTGTGCTTTAGGGTAACGAGTAGACTGTGCATCAGGTGACGGAGTCACTGTGCTTTAGGGCGACGAGTAGACTGTGCTTCAGGCGACAGAGTCACTGTGCTTTAGGGCGACGAGTAGACTATGCTTCAAGCGATGGAGTCATTATGCTTTAGGGCGATGAGTGGCCTTGCTTTCGAAGATAAGGGATCTACTACGCGTTTGGGCGATAAGTAGACTAGGTCTTGAAGATGGAAGAGCCACTGCACGTCTAAGTTGAAGCGAGGGTGCTCTATGAGGGAGTGAGCTAGCTTTGCTTCTGAGTCGAAGCCAGGACACATCGAGGAGGCTGCACTTCTGAGTCGAAGCGAGGGCATAGTGGGAAGGCTGCACTTCTGAATCAAATGAGCTAGTTTCTGTCAAAATCTTTAAGAGCAATTAATGACTGTTCTTCTTGATGGACGAGTCGATCGTCCTCTTCTTTAATTGTCACCATCATTTAGGGAATTCAAGAAGTCTATGGCCTAGGACTCAGTAAAATGAACCTACTAAATGAGGTTCGTTGTGCTAAGTTCTAGGTTTATCCCATTAATTTGGGCGACTTTGACCGACGGTCACGTGACATGTTAGTTGGACCACACTCACCCTATATAAAGGGGAGATTTTCTGAAGAGTCATCTTCCTCTCTTAGCATTCCAAATGCTATACTCGGTCCTGACTAAGCTTCGAACGGCCATTGGCCTTGCACAAGTCGATTGATGGTTGTGGATCCCTTCGTTCAAAGAAGCTGTGCCTTTGTAGAATAACTGCTGCTGAGTTTCGAGATGCACTTGAGCGTTTGGCTTAATGAGTTCGAGCCTAGACAATATGTTAGAGGTCTTCGAGATCCAAGCTTTCGGATTTGGATTGGTTGCCAATCCGAAAAGCCACAGGTTGTGCACTGCCCTGCTTAATGGTGGTGGCACGACCTGTGCTATGGACTGAGTTCTTGCTCGAGCCAATAGCTGCTTCAGGCTCGCTCTGACAGTGCTGAGCGTCTGGGGGCCTGTACGTCTGTGAAGATTAACCCCCTTGTATGGCGTCTGTGAAGATTAACTCTCTTGTAGATCTTTAGATGCCTTATTTCTTTTCATGATGAATCTGTAATAGATCCTTGTAGGCATGATTTAAAAGAAGCTTTTTTCTTGTAATCATGATGAATCTATAATAGATCTCTGTAGACATGATTTAATAAAGAACTCTTTATGAACAGTGGTTTCTGATCTTTTGTCTGCTCTTTCCGGTACATGTGCTACTGTGAAGCTTTGTTTTGTGTAGCGAGAACATTACCTGCGCTTTTGATATGTTTGTGCATTTTTATGCTTCTACAAGGTGGGTAGGTTGTAAGCCCTAGATTTTTAGAGTTATTTTTTTAATTTATTTTAATTATTTTGTTTACTATAGTTATTAATATATATTTTCCTACTTTTATTCATGATCATAAAATGTACTCTTCCGTAGCTTTGATTTTTGGAGCAAAAGAAATGTCAATCTCTATAAACTTCTTTCATGAGTTTTGACCTAGACAAGTTTATCTTCGATTTGGTATATCATGTCTCACTCAAATATGTTTTCTTATATTCTATTTGCTTCACACAACTTCGGGGTCAATTTAGGCCAAGAAGTTATCTACCGTAAGACTTGTCGTAACTCCCAACTTAAAGTCTGAACTCGACATCGATCCAACCTAAACGACCCAATATATAATTTTGACTATTTTTGAGCCTACTAAACACATGCCTATGGTGTCCCAGTCAGTTGAATTCCTATGTGCTATTTATTTTTAAATGGAACATAAGTCAAAACAACAGACATATTGGACTCAAATCGATCACAAAAATTTTACCGACCCAAAACTAGTCCAACTAGGGTTCGTAGAGCCTCTTCTATGGTACCCTAACCTCCTAGACTTATTTTGGACTGATTTTCATGGATTAATGTTTAGCCACATTAATCAAATCTATTTTAAATCAAACTCAATAACAACCATCCTAAAATGGATTTTATTTAAATCCGTTTTGGACACATCTTTTTGCATCTTTTGATTTAAAAATAAAATCTCCTCCAAATCTTGCCAAACCTCCTCTAAATCAATCGTAGCCCTTAATCCCTTGATTCCCTATATCTAAAACTATATTTTTTTGTCCGTCCACCCCTTCCTCATGTACAAACCCGAGCGGGTTTCTCCAGAAGCCGCACACACCACCTCTCGGGAAACCGAGTAAAAATCTCTCTTCCCCATCATTTTTATTCCTTCCACCTTCATCACATCAACCCTAACAACCTGCCCCTTCACCACAACAAGCCCCAAGTCGACCACAACTCTTTTGGACGTCGGCACAAGGCCTCGAAGTCGGCACAACACGAATTGATCAAATCTATGAGGCACAATAAGTACGCAGACATGCAACTACGTCTTTTCCACTCTAGAAATCGAAACTTCATAGGATATAAAATCTAGGTTCCCCTACGTGTCTAATACCTTCATAAAAAATTTATATCGAAATTCTTTCTAGATTGGTCGGGGCATACGTTTTACCAAAGTGTGTCTAGAATTGACATTGTTAATTGGGGGACAGATTTGAACTATATAAATTCACTTTTAGCATTGATATCATATATGGAAACAATCATATATCGATTATCTTTAATTCTCATTCAACGAGTTTTTCATAATTTTGCTATTTTAGTGGTTGAATCATTCGATTTTTGAAGGATAAAATTCTGCCATAAAACGGACTATCGATATTACCATCTTGTGAGCCCAAAAATATTTTTTGTGCAACCAATGCTCCATATCATTGATCTTTGACTCATGATCATGAATATATGTTAATTTATATAATTTTTACCATTTATTTCATAATATTAAAGTTATTTTATTCATGGTTAAGCAAGTTCTAATAACGTTGATTTATCAATGTGGATGTTAGTTTGATCATGAAATAAATTTTAAATTATTTCTAAATAGTTTGTATGCAATATTAAAAATATAATATTTATTTCCAAAATATTAACGATGTATTTCAAAATTAGTATTGAATATTTATACATATATTTTGTGGAATTTTGTTAGCCCTAATAGGAATATTATGACTAATTATGTTATTATATCTAATATATAGTAGATAACCCTACTTAGTATGTATAGATAGATATGTCAATAATAGTAATAATGTTAGAAAGATTATTAATATTAGTTATATAATTTAATAAGAATTCATGAGACCGTGACTGCGGAGGGTGACGCCTTATCGATACTTTATTCCTTTGCTACAAATCCAGACAAGATACCGTGCCACTGTGATCTTATTTGATTTTTTGCTATACATGGATGTGTTGTGGTGTGTTAGGATTAGATGTGTTAGGAGAGCGTCCAAGTTTGACTTGGGTGCCGTAGTGGGTGTGTGTGTGTGACCCAGCGTGCTAGTAGACTTTCTCGTATTAAAGTTGTTTTTCAGTGACTTCTATGATTGGACACATCTCATGACACGGCACTTTGAGTGAGTCACATTGTGTTGGCACGGGCTTACGTACTTGACTCATTATCGGTGCGAGAAGTTCGTGTGTCAGTTCATATATAGTTAGTGTGAGTCTAGCTAGTAGCTTACATTAAGATATGTATTATTCGAGTCATAGATATGACTGGTGCAAGAAATGGATAGGAAAAACTATTAGTAGGCGCCTGAGATAGCCACCATTAGCCTCATAGTTGTCTGGTTATGGGTTCATAGTTTCTCGGTTATGGGTGTGTCACTAGAAGATATATCCAGCAGTGGTCGCTGATCGCGCTTCAGATCACTGTCGAAAGGTATACTAGTGATGTAAAGTATGGCTAGGGGAAATTTCCATTCAGTGGCCTTGACTACGCGTCAGATTCGGTCTGTATGTATACTAGTTCATGTGAAAGCCTCTAGCGGATGTTATGCTTTATTCCTTCACCTACTCATATGTACCAAAGTAGTCTTCGACATGCATATACTTAGATGGTTAGCATCCCTTGTTAGTTATATTCATATTCATGTATATTACTTTTATTGTTCGTATTCTGGCTAGCTGTTGTATCTTGTTACGTCCCTCCAAGGACCTGGTGATCTCTCTAGGTTGTTGCTGAGCTTATAGTATAGATAGTTGATGGTATGGATTCGGCTGTAAGTTTCAGGTATTGCTTGTAGTGTTACTTTATCATTTTCTTGTGCTTTCTATTTCCTTTCTTGTTTTACCTTGCTTATTAGCCTAGCTTTGCAAACTTATATTATTTTCGAGTTTTCTTGGACATGTGTATTATAGGGCGGCCAAATATAGTACATGTTGTTCATTTTTGTTTTATTTACTTACATGTGGATTGAGATATAGTTGAGATAGCATAGTTTTGTACACTTCTTCAGCGTAGTACGTCTAAAGTAAGTCCATTAAATTGGAAATTTATTCTAGATTATATTAGCAGGCATGATTGTGTTCCTAATTCTATGTATATTGGGACTGGGGTGTGACAAGGATGTCTCCTTCAGATTTATTGGTAATATATCAGTCTATTGAGGATTGTAGGACCAAGGGATTCATTCGTGCTAGTGGATCACCTTGGAGAGCTCTGGCCCTTCTTGTAAAGAAGAATGATGGTTCATTGCATATTGTCATTGACTATCGTCAGCATAACGCGGTGACCGTAAAGAATAAGTATCCTTGCCCAGGATAGATGACTTGTTCGAACAACTTAGTAGAGAAACTATGTTTTCTAAGATAGATTTATGGTCTGGTACCATTAGAATAGATTTAGGGAGCAAGATATACCCAAAACGACATTTAGATCTCGGTATAGCCATTGGAAGTTTCTTGTTATGCCTTTTGGAGCGACCAATGTGCCATCGATTTTTGTGGATCTCATGAATCGTATCTTCATGTCCTACTTAGACTAGTTCACGATAGTGTTTATTGATGATATCTTGGTCTACAGTCGGACTGAGGCAGAACACAAGCAGCATCTTCATGTGGTACTGTGACCATCAATTATACACGAAGTTTAACAAATGTGATTTCTATCTTGATTGAGTGTCTTTGTTGGATCATATTATTGTCGAAGGTGGTATTGAGGTGGATCCCAAGAAAGTAGAGGCAATCGAGTGTTGGCCGGTACCTCATACAACTTCTGAGGTGCATAATTTTCTGGGATTAGCAGGATACTACAGGTGGTTTATAAAAAAATTGGCTAGGATTTTTGAACCCTTGACACGGCTGATATGTAAGGATGTGCTTATTGAGTGGCCAGATGCTTGTCAAGCTTCTTTTGAGAAGCTCAAACGGAGTTTAATTTCAGCTCCTATTCTGACCTTATCCATCGGACCAGGTAGGTTCACGGTGTACTGTAATGCGTCAGGACGAGGACTTGGTTGTGTTCTTATTCACCATGGCAAAGTGATAACTTATGCATCTCGGTAGCTTCGTGACCATAGAGGAACTATTTGACGCAAGATCTTAAGTTGGCTAAGGTTGTGTTTGCCCTCAAGCTCTGGAGGCATTATTTGTATTGGGGTCGAGTGGAGATTTTCATTGATCATAATAGCTTGAGGTATGTGTTCACCCAGATGGACCTGAACATGCTGCAGAAGAGGTGGCTTGTGTTACTCAAGAATATGATGTTGATCTTCAGTATCATCTCGGGAAGGCCAACATCATTATAGATGCTTTGAGCAAGAGACTCAGAGTCTATTTCTTGACGTGGCAGCATCACATTCAGGAGGATATTTAGGATATGGACATTATGGCAGTACTACCTGATAAGCCGCTTTGATGGCATACTTGCAGGTTTAGTCTACTATTGTAGAGAGGATTAGAGTAGCAGAGTCAGGTGATGCCAGGCTTCAGCGACTCAGAAAAGAGTATGTTTTAGGGCACAAAGTAGAGTTGAGCGTCCATGAGGATGGGACACTCTGGTTTTGGAGTCTGTTTGTGTGTCGGACGGAGATATTCGATATGAGATTATGTCAAAGGCCCACAGTTCTCAGTATTCTGTTCATCCAGGAAGGAAAAAGATGTACCGTGATATTTGTCAGCACTTCTGGTGAAATGGGTATGAAGAGAGAGATAGCTCGGTTTGTCTTTTGGTACTTAGTTTGAGTAATGCTCCAGTCCCAAAATATATAGGAATAGGATACACATACATGCCACCTACGCATCGAGAGGACTCTAGCCCAGCTTGAATACGTATAAGCTGTCTGGTTGTTCTAGAATTAACTATATCTCAATCTACTAAATATCGTAACAATAACGAATCAAGTGCAGTAAGGCTGATCAGACCTTAATACACTAGTTCTAGAATGGATAAATATGTTAATGTGGATCCCCAATAACACATTTATCATGAACAAGCTAGAAGAGAATTTAAGCTTGCAAAAGACGAGTCTATAAGTGAGAATCAAATATATGACAAAATCTAAATACGGAAGAGGAAGATAAAAAAAAATCAACTAAATATACCTGCAGACTTGGTGTAGCAACCATCCCCTGTAACACCCAGTTTTCCAAATGAGGGTATTTTTGAAATTTTGTAATTATAATTATTATTTATTGATATTTATTTCACGTTATGATTTTTGGTGATTTTTAATTATTTTTAAACTATTTAAAACTGGTTTAAGTCATGACTTGTGATTTTGATGTGCTGCTAGTGAAACCTGAGAGACTGCATGACCTAGAGCCTAACCATGTCATTAGGATGATTTAATTATCATTTTTAGCCTAGGGGTATTTTGGTCATTTTGACTTATTTGAATTATTTGATGATTTAGTAAATTGGTGAATTTTAGGTTGACTTGACTTGTTGAGACCTAGTGAACTAGCCTAGAACCTAACCCTAGCTATGGTGACCCTAGTCTAACTTAGGTTAACCTACTTTTAGTCATTAGAGACTAATTTTAGAATGAGGGAATTTGGTTTAGTGAATTTAAGTCATGGGTTATGGTTTCATGAAATGGCTTATGACTTCATGACTTGATTAATCATGACTTAAGCCCATGGGCCAATTTAGGAAACCCTAACCCTAAATTTCCACTTTGTGACCAGCCACTAGGGTTCCCCTTTCCCTATAAATATTCTCCTCCATGTTCTTGCCTCTTTTATTAAATTTTTACAAGTTTGAAGAAAGAGCTAAGAGTCTTCTTCCCCAATCCATAACTTCCTCATTTCAACTCCTTTTTGGCTCAAATCTTTTGCATTGATTTCTAATTGATCCCTACTTTATGTTCATGGAGAGAAATCTCAGGTTTGAATCAATTTGGGGATATTGGCTAGCAAGAAGATTTCCCTCTTTTGAAGCTTTTCTTGGGAATTTCACCAATAGGTAATTGAACCCTAAACTCAGTAATTTCTAGATCTAATTGCATATTTAGGAAGCCCTAGGTGTCCCCTAGCTATAGGACTTGGTTTCGTGTCAAGGTGGATTCATTTCGTGTCCATATCGGACATGTATCAGTTGTACTGCTGTGTGTTTGATTAAATGCCACAAAGGGTTTAAAATTTGTATTTTTGAAAAGTGTTTAAATAGATTTGTTGTATTATATATACATATTGATTTCGTGGTTGACTGAGCACGAATCAGTGTCCTTGTCGTATCCAAATCCGTGTTGGACACGCTGCGCACTGGCTCAGTTCAGTGCCCTGCTGATCGGGGTTGACACAGGACACGACACGGCGACTTAGGTACTAAAAATTGGTGGACACGGAGGCCTAGTGACTGACACGACACCTATAAAATTTCATACGACCTTGATGTGTGTGCACGAAGAAAACGTGCCCGTACTGTTTTCCCCACTGTTGCACACACGCACAGACACTCGACTGATACGTACTGTTTTCTTGGACACGACACATTGTGGATTCGTTGCAGGCTGTGGGACACATTCCCCTACCCTAGGCGAACCTAGACACATGACCATGAGACACGAGGACACGTGTGCCGTGTCCTAGACCCAAGTGAACACGTGCACGACACTGTTTCACTGTGTTCAGTTCCTATTAGTTTTCAGTGTTTAATTCCTGGTTTAAATGGTTTAATTATGTTTCTAATTACTAATTAAGATCCTAGGCATGTTTAATAATCCCTGTTAAATTGAAATTTACACATTAGTTGGGTTGTTTGTAATTGATTTGGGAATTCCCTTAATTCCTGATACAAGTTCCAGTTTTTGCATTTTTGAAAACTAAATCCTATCTAAACTGATTTTGATGATTCAAATGTATGTTAGATTCAATTCCTGTGTTAATTTCCATGTTTAATCCATGAAAACAAAATCTGGGACACTCCCTACTTGTAGACACACACACATTGCACAGACACACACACTTTCAAATCGGGAAAAACATGACACTGAGTTCATTTGCTGTGTTTTATGCTAATTAATGTGAATTAATCTTCAGATGTCAGTATGAAGCATACTGTATGTTTTGGGTTGGATTTCATTGTGTTTCACATGTGCAATATGGATGGAGTTGGTTTTACCTTGATTCTCAGATTTCATGGCATTGTTAGGGATACGAAATAGTGTTTTCTTAGGTTTTGGCATTCCCAGTTGGAGTGGTTAGGAGATTTGAACCCAGCCCATTCATAATCTCTTGTATCAGAATACACAATATTGTCCTACATCTCACTACTGCAACACAAGTAATCCTGCACCCAACTTAGTATTGCATCTGTCAAATGACCACTACATCCCCTGCATATAGATGTTTGTATTCACCCTACCTGCAGTTTACCTTATTCTGAACATACCACTGCAGTCCAGGATGGTAATTCAGACCTTTTTCTTCACTGGAACAGTTTCTTTTGAGAGTTGTTTGGACTGATGGAATGGCATGGTGGTTCATCACCCTCACCTTGCCCTGCACATGTATGGTATGCTGCCTACATGTTGCAGGTCACTGCTACTTAGACATGTCCACCCATTTGAACAACCATGGTTGCATTCAGCCAATACTTGGTTGAGTATCACTCATACATCATTCAAAATTGTTTTAGTATCAACCTTAGGATCCTTTGTTCATTTCCTTGTTTTTAAATATCAGACCTATGTTAATGCTAACACCCCATGTCATATTGCCTGTGCTCTACATTGCTCTGCACACACACAGCCTATGGGGTATTTCCCTATTACACACTCTTCCTAACATTCATATACACACACATGTGATTCCTTCTTTGCTATGTATCAATATACAATTTCCTGAGAATTCCTGGTTACTGTCACACATTGTACACCCACAAATTTTTTTCCTCACCAAACACACACACACACACAAAAACTGAACTGAGTTGGGAAGCACACTTTTGAACTATTGGAAATTCTGAGATTATAAACTGAAAACCTGAGAATCCATCATGTGAACCTACATTGCTTAGCTATTAACAGTAAACATGTGAAACCATTTACCTGGACAACTGACACAGGGCTAACCCTTTTAATTGAACATATTGTATCACATGATTACACACAAAGCTGAACCCTGAAACCTGATTTCCACATCACATTGTTCACCCACACACCCTTTACTGTGCTCTACACAGGCTCAAACCAGAGATTGGAATGTGGTTTTGGATGATTAGATTTAAACATGGAAACTGAGATTTTATTATTTTAAGTATTGGTATATATATATGCATCAATGTAATGTTCTATATTAAGTATGTTATCACACCTTGATTTTTGTATGAATGGTATGTATAAATTATTTTCAAGTATCCATATGATGATACATGTCAAATTTGATATTTGAATGTAATGTTAGACATGAATAATACATGTATGCATATATGTAAGCAATGCACTTATAGGTATATAGGCAATGTAGATATATAAATATGTGAATGTAATGTAAGCATGTATATATATGTAATATGAGTTCTCTATGACTTGTGATGGTGTGTTTACTAGTCTAGGCTTGGTTAGGCCTAGTAAGACTTGACTGGGCTAGGACGGGCCTAGTTGACTAGAGTGTTGACCATGGTTGACCCAGAGTTGACCAAGTTTGACTTAGATCTGTTATGACCTAGAAAGAGCCTAGTTAACCTTGTTTGATTTGACTAGAGTTGACCAAGTCAACATTGACCTAGAAAGTTGACCCAGAGTTGACTAGAGTTGGACTTTGACCTAGATTGGCTTAGAAATCATGTAGTTTGCGTTGTAGCTTTCAATTCTCTTGTATTTTACATATCATGACCCATATTACTCTGTTTAGGACATTGTGACTCTGGTACAGGCATCTGACATTACAATACTCTTTTCAGAGTATCAGGCGAGTATATTCTCTGATAGTTCTCTCAATTACTTGTCAATTACTGTATTTCAGTTCTAGTTAGTTGTATGCGATTCTCTGTTACAACACGTGTGGATATTTCTGGATTCATGTATACGACACACATTTATTTTCTGGCCTCTATTACTGGTATCATCATTCCTGGCTTCTATTACTGGAATCATTTACTGGAATCACCCTAGAATCATTGCTGGTATCATTATACTTGGCTGGACTCATCTTGAATTATTGTGTCGAAATTCTGGATTCACTTGCTGGGAGGGAAAATACTAGAGTAAGACATGTAGACATACCCTATTACTGGAATCACCCTTTGCTGGAATCATACTAGAATGATAGCCATCTCACACCCGGCCAGGTGTGTGATGTACCGGATTACCCATAGCCGTTTATATGTCGATCTCGGTATTTTAAAACACACTGCTAGAGTATAGGCTGGACTCACCCTGGAATTATTGATCACTATAACTGGAATCATCCCTTACTGGATTTATCTTGTATGAGATTCATCATGTACTGGACTTACATTGGAGTTACACTAGTCTACATTGTTGTCTGGACTTTATATCATATTACCCTGGTTCAGTTAGTTCTATTTTTACAGTCTTTATTGCTATGATTCTTCTCTTGTTAGTATTTACTTTTCTTGCACTTTATCTGTCTTTCTTACCATCACCTGAATATAAACTGGCATTTTCATCAATTTAACTGTCTATAACTGCTTTGTAGTTCTCTGTCATTTACTTGGGTTTTCTAGATGAGATGTGCTCGTTCTTGTCCTGACTGGACCAGTTGAAAATTTTACAGATGATTCTCCTGAGGACACATGCCCTATATTTTACTGAGGAGATGGCTTAGCTACCTATGGTCCCGACACTCAGGAGTGATCGGGAGTTTAGCTAGTTTGTCTTGTTTTTAGTTTTCCTGTTTAGAACTGGAGTTGTATATAGAGATTTGAGACTTGAGATGTATTTGAGATTGTTTGAGTTTGTTGTTATTTTATTAGTAGTTTTGTTGTCTTCAATTTCTTAGTTATATTCGGTGTTATCGTGCTTAGACTATGATTGAGTTACACCATATCTTATACTTGTCCTCCGTTCGGAGTTGATCATGATGGGTACATTATATACTGTATGAGTTGATGGTTATTAGAGACTTAGAACAGCATTCTACCGCCGACACTACGGCGTAGGTTGGGCGCTGTTACTTACTCGTACCCTCACAGTGGGTGCGGGTCGTAACACGTTTTTAGTGGTGGCCTATGCAGGTCGAGGGTCGTATTAGTGCGATATCGTGGTAGTACGGCGACTTAGTTGTACTGCTGTGAGCCTGCGATAGGACTGAGAGATAGGCTTTACCGGAGAGGCACTCAATCACAGTTAGAAAAATTCTGCTTTAAATTATGCCATCTACATATCGTACTGATTTGCCTTCTTTGAAATAAACTGTCCTCCTTTGATATATCGATTCCTGCTCAGTATTGACTTCCTTGTTCGATCTGTCTTCAGGATGGTGGAGACACGATCACATCACTCTGATGCAGCAGTTGCTGTAGAGGGGACTGCCACCTCTCAGCCATATCAGCAGGGTCAGGAGGTTGCAGCTCCTGCCACCTCTACCCATATTGAGACTTCAGCAGCAGCAGCAAGGGGTATGCCTTCACCAGCTCGGGGGCAGGACCCAGTCATCCCAGAGATGCAGTTTCAGCAGCCGTCGTCTACAGGACACATGGATGCGGCACAGATGTTTGCCTACTTCCAGCAATTTATGGACCGGCAGCAGGCCCGACAAGACAGGAGCATGGAGTTGGCCCTTACGACAGTCGCAGCTCGACCAGTGATCCAGCAGCCGAAGACACCGGGGATAGACCAGTTACAGAAGATGAGCCCCAGAGACTTCCTGGGGACAGGGGGATTTTATATACTGATGAGTGGATCGAGCATATAGAGGAGATCTTTCGCCTGGCCCGGATACCGGCAGATCTCCAGATAGAGGCAACGGCTAGCCGGATGCGAGATCTTGCTCGCATCTGGTATCAGTCAGACCCTAGGGTGGGGGTAACTGGACAGACTTGGGAGGAGTTCAAGGGCTTCTTCAAGAAGAAGTTCTTTCCAGATTCAGCGCTCAGAGCCTTGGAGTCGCAGTTCGAGAGCCTAGTTCAGGGGAGCCTATCAGTGGAGGAGTACGCTGGGGAGTTCGGCCGCCTTAGCAGATTCATAGAGGGCTTGAACGAGGCGGCGAAGGCCCAGAGGTTCCGGAAGGGTCTGGTCAAGGAAGTCAAGTCCTTGACCAAGGGCAACAGGGATGCCACCTTCGAGGAGATTTTGACGGGAGCTTTATTGGCTGAGGATGATCTTGACCTGAGGCTCAAGAGGGGACGGGACGCTCACGGTACCAGCAGCAGCGGAGGCCAGGCCAAGAGGCCTCACGTGCAGTTTCAGCAGACACAGGCACCAGTTGGAGTTCAGTAGGTACAACATCAGTATCGGGGTCAGGCCCGAAGGCGATCAGTTGTTCCTACTGCAAGAAGCCGGGACACATTTGGGAGCAGAGCAGGAAGAGGTTGAGGGTTTGCTATTTTTGTGGGTCAGCTGCCCACCAGAAGATAGATTATCCCATTGCACCTCCTTTTGAGGGGGCTAGGCCACCTGTAGCTCAGCACCAGAGGGGTGGAGCTTTTGCGATGGTAGCCGAGGAGACTGATATCGCACGTGATAGATTAGCAGGTTTGACCTTCTTGTTCTTCCTCCCCACTTTCATGTGTGATTTTCCTTAGTACCTGCCAGGATATTGCTTATGATTGCTAGATAGTGTAGCTACCCTGCTCGAGACTGTGGAATCATGACCAGTAGGATTGTATTACTTCGACTTTGATTACTTGGGGGTTTGACCTAGGCAAGGTGCGATCATCTTAATTTCGAGGACAAAATTTTTATAAGGTGGGTAGGATTGTAAAATCCAATTTTCCAGATGAGGGTATTTTTGAAATTTTGTAATTATAATTATTATTTATTGATATTTATTTCACGTTATGATTTTTGGTAATTTTTAATTATTTTTAAACTATTTAAAACTGGTTTAAGTCATGACTTGTGATTTTGATGTGCTGCTAGTGAAACCTGAGAGACTGCATGACCTAGAGCCTAACCATGTCATTAGGATGATTTAATTATCATTTTTAGCCTAGGGGTATTTTGGTCATTTTGACTTATTTGAATTATTTGATGATTTAGTAAATTGGTGAATTTTAGGTTGACTTGACTTGTTGAGACCTAGTGAACTAGCCTAGAACCTAACCCTAGCCATGGTGACCCTAGTCTAACTTAGGTTAACCTACTTTTAGTCATTAGAGACTAATTTTAGAATGACGGAATTTGGTTTAGTGAATTTTAGTCATGGGTTATGGTTTCATGAAATGGCTTATGACTTCATGACTTGATTAATCATGACCTAAGACCATGGGCCAATTTAGGAAACCCTAACCCTAAATTTCCACTTTGTGACCAGCCACTAGGGTTCCCCCTTCCCTATAAATATTCTCCTCCATGTTCTTGCCTCTTTTATTAAATTTTTACAAGTTTGAAGAAAGAGGTAAGAGTCTTCTTCCTCAATCCATAACTTCCTCATTTTAACTCCTTTTTGGCTCAAATCTTTTGCATTGGTTTCTAATTGATCCCTACTTTATGTTCATGGAGAGAAATCTCAGGTTTGAATCAATTTGGGGATATTGGCTAGCAAGGAGATTTCCCTCTTTTGAAGCTTTTCTTAGGAATTTCACCAATAGGTAATTGAACCCTAAACTCAGTAATTTCTAGATCTAATTGCATATTTAGCAAGCCCTAGGTGTCCCCTAGCTGTAGGACTTGGTTTCGTGTCAAGGTGGATTCATTTTGTGTCCGTATCGGACACGTATCAGTTGTACTGCTGTGTGTTTGATTAAATGCCACAAAGGGTTTAAAATTTGTATTTTTGAAAAGTGTTTAAATAGATTTGTTGTATTATATATACATATTGATTTTGTGGTTGACTGAGCACGAATCAGTGTCCTTGTCGTGTCCAAATCCGTGTTAGACACGCTGCGCACTGGCTCGGTTCAGTGCCCTGCTGATCGCGGTTGACACAGGACACGACACGGTGACTCAGGCCCTGAAAATTGGTAGACACGGAGGCCTAGTGACTGACATGACACCTGTAAAATTTCACACGACCTTGATGTATGTGCACGAAGAAAACGTGCCCGCACTGTTTTCCCCACTGTTGCACACACGCACAGACACTTGACTGATACGCACTGTTTTCTTGGACACGACACATTGTAGATTCGTTGTAGGCTGTGGGACACATTCCCCTACCCTAGGCGAACCTAGATACGTGACCACGAGACACGAGGACACGTGTGCCGTGTCCTAGACCCAAGTGAACACGTGCACGATACTGTTTCACTGTGTTCAGTTCCTATTAGTTTTCAGTGTTTAATTCCTGGTTTAAATGGTTTAATTATGTTTCTAATTACTAATTGAGATCCTAAGCATGTTTAATGATCCCTGTTAAATTGAAATTTACACATTAGTTGGGTTGTTTGCAATTGATTTGGGAATTCCCTTAATTCCTGATACAAGTTCCAGTTTTTGCATTTTTGAAAACTAAATCCTATCTAAACTGATTTTGATGATTCAAATGTATGTTAGATTCAATTCCTGTGTAAATTTCCATGTTTAATCCGTGAAACCGAAATCTGGGACACTCCCTACTTGCAGACACAACACATTTCTCAGACACACACACTTTCAAATCGGGAAAAACATGACACTGAGTTCATTTGCTGTGTTTTATGCTAATTAATGTGAATTAATCTTCAGATGTCAGTCTGAAGCATACTGCATGTTTTGGGTTGGATTTTATTGTGTTTCACATGTGCAATATGGATGGAGTTGGTTTTACCTTGATTCTCAGATTTCATGGCATTGTTAGGGATACGAAATAGTGTTTTCTCAGGTTTTGGCATTCCCAGTTGGAGTGGTTAGGAGATTTGAACCCAGCCCATTGATAATCTCTTATATCAGAACACACAATGTTGTCCTACATCTCACTACTGTAACACAAGTAACCCTGCACCCAACTTAGTATTGCATCTGTTAAATGACCACTACATCCCCTGCATATAGATGTTTGTATTCACCCTACCTGCAGTTTACCTTGTTCTGAATATACCACTGCAGTCCAGGATGGTAATTCAGACCTTTTTCTTCACTGGAACAGTTTCTTTTGAGAGTTGTTTGGACTGATGGAATGTCATGGTGGTTCATTACCCTCACCTTGCCCTGCACATGTATGGTATGCTGCCTACATGTTGCAGGTCACTGCTACTTAAACATGTCCACCCATTTGAACAACCATGGTTGCATTCAGCCAATACTTGGTTGAGTATCACTCATACATCATTCAAAATTGTTTTAGTATCAACCTTAGGATCCTTTGTTCATTTCCTTGTTTTTAAATATCAGACCTATGTTAATGCTAACACCCCATGGCATATTGCCTGTGCTCTACATTGCTCTGCACACACACAGCCTATGGGGTGTTCTTCTATTACACACTCTTCCTAATATTCATATACACACATGTGATTCCTTCATTGCTATGTATCAATATACAATTTCCTGAGAATTCCTGGTTACTGTCACACATTGTACACCCACAGATTTTTTTTCCTCACCAAACACACACACACACACAAAAACTGAACTGAGTTGGGAAGCACACTTTTGAACTATTGGAAATTCTGAGATTATAAAATAAAAACCTGAGAATCCATCATGTGAACCTACATTGCTTAGCTATTAACTGTAAACATATGAAACCATTTACCTGGACAACTGACACAGGGCTAACCCTTTTAATTGAACACATTGTATCACATAATTACACACACACACAAAGCTGAACCCTGAAACCTGATTTCCATATCACATTGTTCACCCACACACCCTTTACTGTGCTCTACACAGGCTCAAACCTGAGATTGGAATGTGGTTTTGGATGATTAGATTTAAACATGGAAACTGAGATTTCATAATTTTAAGTATTGGTATATATATATGCATCAATGTAATTTTCTATATTAAGTATGTTATCACACCTTGATTTTTGTATGAATGGTTATGTATAAACTAGTTTCAAGTATCCATATGATGATACATGTCAAATTTGATATTTGAATGTAATGTTAGACATGAATAATACATGTATGCATATATGTAAGCAATGCACTTATAGGTATATAGGCAATGTAGATATATAAAGATGTGAATGTAATGTAAGCATGTATATATATGTAATATAAGTTCTCTATGACTTGTGATGGTGTGTTTGCTAGCCTAGGCTTGGTTAGGCCTAGTAAGACTTGACTGGGCTAGGATGGGCCTAGTTGACTAGAGTGTTGACCATGGTTGACCCAGAGTTGACCAAGTTTGACTTAGATCTGTTATGACCTAGAAAGAGCCTAGTTAACCTTGTTTGATTTGACTAGAGTTGACCAAGTCAACATTGACCTAGACAGTTGACCCAGAGTTGACTAGAGTTGGACTTTGACCTAGATTGGCTTAGAAATTATGTAGTTTGCATTGTAGCTTTCAATTCTCTTGTATTTTATATATCATGACCCATATTACTCTGTTTAGGACATTGTGACTCTGGTGCATGCATCTGACATTACACTACTCTTTTCAGAGTATCAGGCGAGTACATTCTCTGATAGTTCTCTCAATTACTTGTCAATTACTGTATTTCAGTTCTAGTTAGTTGTATGCGATTCTCTGTTACAACACGTGTGGATATTTCTAGATTCATGTATACGACACATATTTATTTTCTGGCCTCTATTACTGGTATCATCATTCTTGGCTTCTATTACTGGAATTATTTACTGGAATCATTACTGGTATCATTATACTTGGCTGGACTCATCTTGAATCATTGTGTCGGAATTCTGGATTTACTTGCTGGGAGGAGAAATACTAGAGTAAGACATGTAGACATACCCCATTACTGGAATCACCCTTTGCTGGAATCATACTGGAATGATAGCCATCTCACACCCGGCCTGGTGTATGATGTGCCGGATTACCCATAGCCGTTTACATGTCGATCTCGATATTTTAAAACACACTGCTAGAGTATAGGCTGGACTCACCCTGGAATCATTGATCACTATAACTGGAATCGTCCCTTACTGGATTCATCTTGTATAAGATTCATCCTGTACTTGACTTATATTGGAGTTACACTGGTCTACATTGTTGTCTGGACTTTATATCAAATTACCCTGGTTCAGCTAGTTCTATTTTTATAGTCTTCATTGCTATGATTATTCTCTTGTTAGTATTTACTTTTCTTGCACTTTATCTGTCTTTCTTACCATCACCTGAATATAAACTGCCATTTTCATCAATATAACTGTCTATAACTGCTTTATAGTTCTCTGTCATTTACTTGGATTTTCTAGATGAGATGTGCTCGTTCCTGTCCTGACTGGACCTGTTGAAAATTTTACAGATGATTGCCCTGAGGACACATGCCCTACATTTTACTGAGGAGATGGCTTAGCTACCTATGGCCCCGACACTCAGGAGTGATCGGGAGTTTAGCTAGTTTATCTTGTTTTTAGTTTTCCTGTTAAGAACTGGAGTTGTATATAGAGATTTGAGACTTGAGATGTATTTGAGATTGTTTGAGTTTGTTGTTATTTTATTAGTAGTTTTGTTGTCTTCAATTTTTTAGTTATATTCGGTGTTATTTTATCATGCTTAGACTGTGATTGAGTTACACCATATCTTATACTTGTCCTCCGTTCGGAGTTGATCATGATGAGTATATTATATACTGCATGAGTTGATGGTTAGTTAGAGACTTAGAACAGCGTTCTACCGCCGACACTGCGGCGTAGGCTGGGCGCTGTTACGTACTCGTACCCTCAAAGTGGGTGCGGGTCGTGACATCCGCCATCAACGTATCATACCTTCATTTAACACCTGGAGTGATCATCAGGTCCTCAGGGGACTAGTATGACACATAATATACATGTCGACTGTACAGTAAATAACATGCAAGAAAAACAGGAAACAGCTATGAGAAACAGAGTAATGAACACATGGAGGAACTCTATGGATAATGACTTGTCATATGAAAAGTAATACGAAGGATTACTACAAATAAATCAAATGTTCGTAGCCCTGCTGTGGTACTCCCGGTCCTATAGCTAGTAGCCCTGCCGTGGTACTCCATAACTATAGTGAGCCACTATCGTAGCCCTGCCGTGGGTCTGCCGAGTCGAGAGTGGTCAAGTAGCCAATATTAGTCTCGATAGAGGGTCAAGTCAAGGTAACAAGGAACACGAGATCGAGTCACAGTATAATGGCATAGGTGATCCAATCAAAGTCACTCAAGTAAACCACACTATCAAAGTCATGTGTGTAAATATATGGAGAAATAACTAATGATAAGAATAAATGATAACGGGTAAGAGACATAGAAATAACTCATGGTAAGATAGAAAATATGGAAAATAAAAGAATACATGAACAAAAAAGAATAATAAGAGAATGCATGTAAATAACTGTACAAAGTTTGGCAATGTGTATTTGCTTGGTGTAGCGCGTAGAACCGACAATCCAACAACTCAGTGAACCACAAAAGTCAAACTCTAGTAACAGTCTCCAGACGCTGAAACAGACATGACCAATGTGTTCAAAATAGTTAAATTAGCTAGGATAGCCTACCTATAAGTCCAATTCTGGATACGGGGGCAAAACGGTAATTTTGGATCAAAACAGTATCCGTCGTTGGACTCGTTTTGCACCGAAAAATGTGTCAGAGCCTATGGTCTCTAAAGTCATCAAACTATATGTGTATGGGTCCAGTTTGACGATACGAACCCAACGATATGTCCAAAGTTGGATTCCAAGGGGTCGTGTACAATTTTGCCCGTTGGCCCAAGTCGTAGTCCCGCCAAAATAGCATTTCGATCGACCTTCTCAGAATTGGACCTAACTTGGAATACACGACCAAAAAAATGACATGGTCCTAATGGCAAAAATTTTGTCTCGAGTTGACGAACGTTCATGAAGTAATTGACTAGTTTGCAAAGAGGCCGATACGACGTTCCACCTTAATTTTGTCGCTCACACAATGAAATCGAGTTCCGTCGAATCCCACACGTCGCAACATTCGTATGTGTCTTTCGATGCTCATGGGTTGCGACAAAGACACCTGTTTTTTGGGACGAACCCCGTATCGAAAAAATTTCTAAGATTTTCAAAATGTTTTCCTAGTTTTTTTATTGACTTTGGAAATTGATTTTAACTATGCTTAGTGAATGAAATAGAAAATTATAAAAATGGTTTTTGAGCCCTATAGGTTGTCTATGAAGCTGTTCAATTAGTTTCTTAAGTTGTTCAATGGTTCGACCGAAATCGGCCTTCTAATCTCGGGTTTTGAACCCAAAACCTTTTTTATTTTCGAATAGTTTTCTGTCAACTTCGTATCGGTTTTTCAATACAATCTTCTAGGTATGCATAATTCTATTTGAAGCAGATTTAAGAGGGTGATGTTGGGTATGTACCAGAGGAATTAGTTCGAAAATTCATCGAGCCGTGTGGGAGAACTAACTATGTGAACCTGGGCTTCACAAGCACTGTTGTTACCCTCTTCTACTGTTAATGGTGCAGTTTGCTGCTGCTGCCTGCGTAGCCTACAGTGGCTCTGGGCGGCTGGCGGCAGTGTCGCAGTGGTACAGGGCGTCCTAGAGAAGAGGGGATGGTTTTGGGATGATTACGAGGGTTCGTGAGGTGGTTTTGAAGTTTTCTTTCAAGGAAATTGTCGAACCCATATATGGATATTCTAATTTTAATTTGATCATTAGATAGATTTCTGCACATATTGGATCTAAATTTTTGAAGGGTTTTGATCTAATCACGTAGAGATTTAGATAGGGTTTCATTAGAATTTGATTTGATCAAATTCTGTGAATAGTTGAATCACTTTTGAACATAGAAGTCTCGAACTCTATTGTCACTTTGGGAAGAGATCGGGGGAGAATAGGAATGTTATCTCGCGAGATATTTGCTGGGTTTTATTTTTTCCCTCTCTATATATATGTATATCCCATGTTTATTGGTCCACAAAATCTAACAATTAGTCTAAAATGTCGTATATAAATATCAATAACACATATAACAAATGTTTAGAAAATATTTCTTAATCCCCTAGATATGTGTATACATAAAATATACATATACTTGGCATCTTTGGCGTCTTTGATCTAATCTGCGTGCATGCCTTTGTATTACGTCGAGTACTAGTAGGTTACGAGTTGGGTTAACGAGTTATGCTTAGAGCAAGAACTAACCTTGAATCGGCATGAGTTAGGTGTACACGGTTGCAGCACCATGCTGGAGCCTAAGAGTTGGCTATAGCAAGGACACGTGCTTCCGCATGAATGTGGCGTCATTTTGAGTTAAGTCAGGAAGGGCCGTAAGGCAAGTCGGTTAAAGTCTGGTTGGTACTTGGGAGGCACGGCCTCGATCTTAAGGCATGATCATGTGTATTGGCACGATCAACACGAGTCGTCCCTTTGACGTCATTAGCACGAGATTGGTTTAGAGGCACTTGAAAAAAGTGAAGGTCTTGCCACGACCGAGTTACATAAGTTTCTACTCGGCGAGGCACTTCGAATATATTGAAGTCTCAAAATGAGTATAGCACGACCCTGTCATTTCGTTGCCAAGTATAGGCTAAGACGTCTCTGTTCAAAAATTGATCCTAAGGCAAGACTAACAAGACAATCAAAAAGGGATTAAACTGCATAAATTAAATGAATGTGTCGACTTTGTATGGGTGGCCGAGGAGCTCACTCGACCAGTACAGTTGAGTACTGACACCCACACAGTTTTTATGTGCAGGCACAGGTAGAAGCTCGTGGCGTGGAGCTCGCTTGGATGCGTCGAGGCACGGAGTTCCTTGGCGATTCGAAGCGTACGGCCGCATCGAATCAAGACTTATACGTGACATAATGTATGGACATTGCCTTTCGAAGCATCTGCTGGCTCAAGCATTGTATCGAGAGATGAGAGAGAGAAGAGTGACTTGTAAAATAAGAGAAAAGTGAGCTTGAGAGACTTGTAATCATGGCCTTGCGCCCTATTGTAATCTTATTGTTCAATATCAATAAAGAGAACTTTTGAATAACTTGTGTTTTGCTTCTAAACTTTTGTTGTATGTTCAATGTTTCTGCTTGGGACTTCTGTGCGACGACCCCGTCGCAGCCGCTGTAATCGGCCGTTATGAAACTGTCTTGCACGAGCGCAATCTAGGCTAGTGCAGCATCATGCCTTAGCGAGGATGATCACTCCTACGGGAGCGGGGCGTAACAATGGTCAGGCCTTCCCTAACATGGGTAATACACTAGTCACGACATACGACTACACTTATCGTGCCAACATTCCTAGTCGATATGCATCTCAAAATTTAACCATGGCTAAGGCCATATTTATATAGTATTTAGGCTAATATAAATATAATCATATATATACAAAATTGTTTCAAGATCTATTTGGCACAAAATAAATTCAAAATAATTCTACTAAGTCATGGGAACCTAACATGGCTCTACCAAGTGGGGTTGACTAGGTTAGGGTCCAAATATATTTTCTAATCAATAAAATTTGAGAAGACAACCCGTGGGTCTCTTGTGTCATTTGCAAATAAATAGCACATAGGGACTCGATTGAGTGGCACACCTTTGGCATGTGCATCATAGACTCAAAATGGATAAAAACCATGTATTAGGTTAAATGGTTTTGATCTAGGCCAAGTCTCGAACTCAAGTTGGAAGTTAGGTCTACGATTACGGTAATTAGTCAAATAGCCTAAATTGACCCGAAATTGTGCGAAGTCAAAAGAATGCTAGGGAACAGGTTTGGATGGGACATGGTATATCAAATTGAAGGTGGACTGGCCTACTACAAAACTCATGAAGGATGTTTCGAGAGATGGGCATGTATTCTAAATACATTTTATGGTATATTCTTATCCATTAAACAATTAGAAATAATTGGTATTTCCTTTAGAAATACTAGCTAGTAGTTTTAAAAATATAAATAGATATTAAAGTTATTGGCACAAGTTATATTTTACCGAAATAATTGATAACTAAATTCTATTATTTTCTATAAATTTTTAATTGGATTTTCCATGCCTAGACGGGTATAAGCATTTATGTATACATAAATATACATGTATACATAAGTGAGTATACCTAGACGTAATATATAAATACATACTTTATAAGTGTATTCATTGAGTTTAAATTTTCTAGGATTATTTCCTTATAATTGTTAAATATATATGGGTACATATGTATTGTTACCAATACAAATAAGTATAAATAGGTATAAAAGGAAAAAATAAGAAACTATGATGTACTTTTCCCATAAGGAACAGTACTAGATTTTTTCGAGCGGGAAAGGGGAGAACACAGTCGCGTCGAGATTTATGAAATCTTAATGGAATTATCCAAATCTTCTCCCAAATCTTCACGAATCTCTCCTTATCATGATCCTCTACCAATTCGACCTAACATCAATCTAGAATTCACGAATAATTGGACTCAAAACCGATCCAAACTCAGATTATCCCTAGGTATATAAACGAACAACAAAAATCGAAAAACCCTACCGCCATCTTTCGAGACTCATCCCCAACCTGAACCAATAAACCCTCGAGCACCCTGACATCTCCGCGCGAGCCCTAGCCACCTACAGGAGCTGAGTATTAGTCGGAGAGTCGCCACGACCGTCGGAACAAACGAGAACAGAGCACTCTTTGTTTTCAAAACGCAGCAGGTACCCTTTTTTAGACCTATTTCTCTAATTCTACTCAATAGTTTTTTGATCCATCAATTCCTACATATAGATGATATACCCCCCTTCAAACTTCAGCAAATACAAAATTTTCTAAGACGTCAATTCCCTGGAGAAATTGATGCAAAGTTGACAAAAATCCACTGTCACAATTGACAAAAATCGACTTCCAAGTACCCCAGTTTGGATACGAATTTCGAACACACTAGTAGGATTTTCTGAAAACTTCCTAAACAAAGTTCTAGACCATGTATACCTCTTCAACACCCTTCTGGTAGTTAAAATATTTATTCACTATATGTACAGATTTTTTATCCTAAAGTTTAGGGAAAAACAGTTTTAAAAACTATGAAAAATTAGAAATTCACCCTGATACGGCGTGCGCCCCGACAAACCGAGCAACGTGGTCGTGCACTATACGCATCGAAAGGCGCATATGGATGTTTCCGACGTATGGGAACTGACGGAACTCGATTTCGTTGTGCGTGCGTGACAAAATCAGTACGTATCCGTCGAGATACCCCTGTATCGACGTTTTGCAAACTAGGTCGTAACATTGTGCACGTTCTTCAAATCGAGACAAAACTTGTGCTATCAAGACCGTATTATATTTTGGTCATGTATGCCAAGTTTGGTCCGATTCTGAGAAGGTTGACTGGAACGCTTATTTGGCGGGCCCGCGACCCGATTCAACGGACAATTTTGTGCACGGCTCATCGGATTCCAAAATTGGACATACCGCTAAGTTCATCTCTTCAAATTGGACCCGTAGACATATAGTTTGACGATTTTAGAGACGATAAACATTGGCACGTGTTTCAATACAAAACGGATCCAACGGCGAACATCGTTTTGTCCCAAAATTATAATTTTGCCCATGTTCCAGAATTAGACTTTTGGACAGACATTTCCTAGGTATATCACTTATTTCGAGTACATTCTTGATGTTTGTTTTAGCAACCGAAGTTGTTTGGAGATTGTGACATTTCTTTTGCTGACATTATGATTCTTGGACTTGCCACCTTCGCAGCACCAGACAAGATACCTTGCCACCTTACTCTGTAATTTACATATTCTTATTTTCAGTTATTATTTTTAGCATTTTTATTTGTTGTTATTATAAAACTGTGCGTCCAAGTTACACTTGGGTGTAAGCGACTCTATCGGTCATTTTCTTGCTTTTATTTATTTCTCTTACATTGACTTAGTCTAGTGACCACCCATTGTTGATGAGGTATTGATATATCTCATGCAGCCTTAACACATACTTTATTACGTGATGTGAGTCACATGTAGGATACGTACTTACGTAGTCAGCCGGCCACCGATAAGTATGAGGCATGCGACGGTTAGGAGTAACTGCTAATAGAATTGCATGCTAGTAGAGTTGGCAGTTACTAGAGGTTTTTATGAGTCATGGATGTGACCCTACTAGGCATTGGGTGGGGAGAACAGTTCCTTAACGTATGGGCCACGTATGCACTTACCTATTATTGTCGGTTATCTCTGCTGGAGATACGATCCTGGATTCTGATACTTGATTTCCTGCTGGCCTCTAACATTCGATAAATGTTATGCTTTGAGGTCCCTAGTATCCTGGTCGGACCATACCTGAGTTTTCCATACCTGTAGTCAGAGTGCCCATGTGTTGAAGGTTTGTTCTTAACTACATTTTTACTGTAGAACTGGTAGGCACCCTATTGCATGCATCCCCTTGTACTCTCTATTATATATTCAGATTATATGGCATGTTCTTTATGTATCTTGTTATGTCTCTCTGAGGACCTGTTTATCTCTCTAAGCATGTGCTTTGTGACTTTTGCAGGGGTTCTAGCCAAGGTCGTGATCTTTTCCATTTTTTTGGGGGTGATTGCTCTTGGTTCGTCTTGCCATTTTATCGATCATTTCCTTGTATATCTTCTTTCATTTAAAATTGTTGGTGGTGGATTTGTCTCCGCCCAACTACATGTATAAATGACAAATTCTTAAGTTAATTATAATATTATTCTTTATTATTATGGATGAGATTTAGTTATCATAGTTTTACTACATTTTACAGCTTATGTATATATATGGGGTTCCATACATTGGAGTATACTTCGTATGTATACAGCTGGCATGTCTACGTACTTAGTCCTAAGTATTTTGGGACTGGGGCATTATATATTTTTGTGGTGGCCCATGCAGGTCGAGTTTATCACTTCGATTATGTTATTGTACCGATGTGAGCTTGCAAATAGGATTAGAAACTAGGTTTCTCATCCACACAGTTGACCTCCTTCCTTGAATTCAATTCGAACTCTCATCTGATTACCTTGACTTCCTTCTGCTTGATTCCTTTTGTTGTAAATCTTATCTTTTTTTCTCATGCTTGATAGGGAGTTAGGAAGATAATTCATAAGTAAACGTGTTATATTTCCCAGTTACTCTATTATTTGACTTAAAGGTTGGGTAGTATGCCTCACAGCCCACCACCCGTATCCTTGTAACCTAGTAATGAAGTGTAACAGGTTGGCAACTGAATGCTAGTACAGGAAGGTATGTTAACCTAGAATATAGAGTTTTAGTAGCCCATACTCTATTGGTCAACCACGGCATGATACAGGAGACAGTAGGACGACTGTATAAGCAGGAACATCGGACAAGACTTAGATCCTTATAAAACTTGAACTATTTATAACTGCCTTATTCATTATCTTTCGTACTTATACTTTATATTACCATAAATAATATCGTTATTATAGCTTAGTTTTGCAAGCCTATTCTTTATCGAGCTTGTTCAGGACATATATAAACTGGGGACGCCCACTAGCATATTGTCTAATTAGAATCAATGTATTATGGTCTGATCAACCGTGGTGCACTTGGTTCGCCCTTCATATGATTACCCTACATGGATTGAGATATCGGGGTATCCAGGATCTCATCCGCACTGACAATTTCTCTTGAAATATACATTCGCCTTTGAATCACGTAATTATATTCGATGACATCTTTCTTGAACTCTTTATTGCTTTTGTCTTTCACTGATTTGGAAAGACGAACGCTCGTATTTAGCAGATAGAAACAGAGTATCCCTCATAGCTATGATGGTTGTGTACACAAGCGTAGCTACCATCGACCGGCCAGGTGATTACAACCTTTCCTTGAGATTACTCGTTCTTCCCTCGACCCTGAAACTACTATTGTGACCTTCTAGTCATTTGAATATGATAATGATTAGAATCATACCTTTGGTCGAAACACCAACATAGGAGACTATTTATTCTCAGGGAACCAATTATTATGGGTCTTTAAATATTTTTCTTAAATCTTGCTTTAACTAGCAACCCTTATGCCTTAACCCAACCCTTACTCGACCAAGCCCACAGTTTAGACATGAGGGGAACAGACAAAAACAAAGACAAGCATTTACTATGACTATGATAGATACCCATTTCGAGATTAGGATCCAACAGGTGCTAATCTAGGCATAATTTTTTATTTAAAGATGAGACTTAGCATTACGACAACACATTCTCCAGCTTAGCCAATATCCGTAGCTTAACACTTTATCATTTTGACTTACTAGTTATCAACAAGCAACGCACGAGCACTATATTCGATACCATTAGAACCCTTATGACCATAGTTTGGCACCTTGACACAAATAGAAAATTCATGACTTAGTTGTTAGAGATCTCTCATATGACATAGTCATTAGAGATCTTTCATATGACGTGCTTTAGAGTTCGTTATCCCATTGATAGACCCTCTTATACTATGGAGGAATGGGTCATTATATATTATCGACTCATGTATCATTGTAGGAAATCATATCCATTTATTAGAAACTGGGGTATAATCCTCAAACTTGATTCATATCTATTGTATCACATTACACTGTGTATCATTCTTTAAATCAAAAGTGAAGGTACGACCTCGCGACTTGGAATTTTTCTAATCTCATTAACCCTAAAACGATGTCTTAGTATCTGGAGTGAATAGATCATAGGCCTTCTGCATTTTAGGATATACTAGTATTACAGATTGATTAGAATAAATTGGTTTATGTTAGGATGATAAATTAGTCACTCTTGAACTCCCACTTTCTGTTTAGATCTTTTTGTATCCCTTGCCGTGACATCAATATTCGGAGCACGAGACCAGCTGTTACTTTCCAACAAATTGCACATACAAGATCTAGACGACTCCACCTTCATGTAGACATATCATGTCCCACTAAAACATGTTTTTGTGTACTATATTTTTATGATGCGACTTTCCGGCCAAAAAGGCTAACTATAACCCGTACCGTAATACCGATGTACCTTCCAACCTCAATTAGAGATCCAACCTCGACTCAAATTTTTCGACCCAATATATGGTTGTGATCTACTCGAAGCCCATTATGCTCATGCCACTAGTGTGCCACCCAATTCAGGCCCCACATGCTACTTAAAGTCAAAAGTCACTAAAGGCACATTTTTGGACTTAAGGAACCTAGTTAACCAACCCGACTGGCAATTAGCCCAACCACTTGAGTTGGAACCTATTCTAGGTTACCCTAACCTAATAGGAATAGTTTAGATTAATTTTATAGGATCTTGTCCAGCCAATATAGATTAAGACCCAAGAGTCATTTAATCAAAGACTGATGTTTTGATCAACCTAGCCTTATTACCAGTTAGAATAACTCGAAGCAGGTCGATTAGACAATAGTATAAACTCAGCAACAACATAGAGCAATCATGTAGAGCATTGTCCAAGATACCCTATTTATTTTAAGACACTAGTTGATAGCGAAGCAACACCCTTAAGAGTTTAGTATTCCTGCTTAATATAGTTGACCCATCTTTTCCTAGAAAAACACTTGTATTTATTAGTTAGCACTAATATCGCAAAGTACTACCTGTGACGCCTTTAGTAGCCTTGTAGCCGTATGAGTAAGCACGAGCATAAATTTTGGGATTTAGTCATTCAAGGTATTTCTTGATGGACTATAGAAGTCGTTGCCCTCGACTACAAACTTGCATATACCGTAAGAAGAGTTAAACACGTAACCCTGGGTTCGTGTGCCATTATTGTAAAAACTCGCAAATTTAGGAATGCAAGAATGACACGTACAACCATTTCTTTTAATTGCTCAAAATTACGGTATGAGCTTCGTACTTAATATTTCCTTCTTATTACATATCACCTTATTTTATTATTCGGTCATCCCAATAAATAAGGTACTAAGATCGCGACCTTGATCTTTTCAAAATCCATTCTATCGTAGTATTGTGCCTTAGTTTTAATTCTGAGAAAGAAATTTTTCATAATATATAGAGTGCAAGCCTCTCTAAGTAACACAGGGTTTCTTTGAGTTAGCAAATGATAGGGATAGATTGGTTGTAATTGAACTAATGAAACAATGGTTCATAACGTCCAATCCTATCCGCATCTTTTGATACCCTCGACCGTGACTTTGATATTTTAAGCACAAAACGAGCCGTTCCCTTCGAACAAATTTCACACTCGTGGACTAGACCAGTCAAACTACATACATGACATACATGTCCCGCACAAACAAACCTTTTTGTGCTCCATTTTAATTTTACCACATGTATGACACATTTTCCCATAGAACAAACTATAGAGGTCTATTTTGTTCCGATTGGTTTTAACCATGCAATATCGAACCATTCCCTTAGCTAAACTGAATACCCATGATTTATACAAGACGCAGCAACCTATGACATATGCTTTCCATGCAAGCAAGCACATGCCTCCTACATAACGCAAAACACCGATCACACCCACACTCGTCACTTTGACTTAAAGAAATCGAATACTTACCAGATCATTATCAATAGAAAAGTTTTGCACCTAGTATGGACCTTACCCCTTGGGACATGAACTTTTTTTTCCTGATTTCTGCAATATCATCTCTTAGTTAGGTGAAGAACGAAATCCTTTGAACCAACATGTTCAGTTAAAATCAAACAAGAGATGCCTACTTATCTTGTTGAAGTATGAACCCTATATGAACCGTGTTAGATTTTAATAACGCCCTATAGACGTTGTTGACAAAGAACGTCACGACAATATCGAAGTTCCCTTTAAACTCATGACTGTGGTCAGAACTTCCAATATTCTTGTGTCGTCCTTTAGAAATTGTTCCTTTTAAAAGCCTTGTAATGACAATTTTCACGGTTAGCCAACTTCTATAAGTTGGGTAGGGCTTTGAACCAAGAATACCCTATCCTGTAGAGTATGGTGTCAATATTGATTCATATGATAACCCCCTTCTATCGCTCGAAAATCAAGTTACGGTTTGACGGGCTTACTCTCCTTCATATTCAGTCTTGTTATTTTATATACTAAGTTTTATTTTAATTTCGAGGACGAATTTTTTTTAAGTTGGGTAGGATGTAAACCCCCTAGTTTTATATATATATATATATATATATATATATATATATATATATATATATATATATATATATATATATATATATATATATATATATATATATATATAAAATATATATATATATATATATACATATATTCTAAATACATTTTATGGTATATTCTTATCCATTAAACAATTAGAAATAAATGGTATTTCCTTTTGCAATACTAGCTAGTAGTTTTAAAAATATAAATAGATATTAAAGTTATTGGCACAAGTTATATTTTACCAAAATAATTGATAACTAAATTCTATTATTTTCTATAAAATTTTAATTGGATTTTCCATGCCTAGATGGGTATAGGCATTTATGTATACATAAATATACATGTATTACATAAGTGAGTATACCTAGACGTAATATATAAATACATACTTTATAAGTGTATTCATTGAGTTTAAATTTTCTAGGATTATTTCCTTATAATTGTTAAATATATATGGGTACATATGTGCGGGAAAGGGGAGAACACTGCCGCATCGAGTTTTATTTAATCTCGATGGAATTATTCGAATCTTCTCCCAAATCTTCACGAATCTCTCCTTATCCTAATCCTCTACCAATTCGACCTAACATCAATCTAGAATTCATGAATCATTGGACTCAAAACCGATCTAAACTCAGATTATCCCTGGGTATATAAACAAACAATAAAAATCGAAAAACCCTACCGCCATCTCTCGAGACTCGTCCTCAACCCGAACCAATCAACCCTCGAGCACCCTGACACGTCCGTGCGAGCCCTAACCGCCGACAGCAGCTGAGAATTCGTCAGAGAGTCGCCATGACCGCCGGTACAGACGAGAACAGAGCACCCTCTGTTTTTAAAACGCAGCAGGTACCCTTTTTTCGAGACCTATTTCTCTAATTCTACTCAATAATTTTTCGATCCATCAACTCCTACATATAGATTATATAACCCCCTTCAAACCCCAACAAATAAAAAAATTTCTAAGGTGTCGATTCCCTGGAAAAATCGATACAAAGATGAGAAAAATCCACTGTCACAATTGACAGAAATCGACTTCCAAGTACCCCTGTTTAGATAAACATTTTTGAACACACCAGTAGGATTTTCTGAAAACTTCCTGAACAAAGTTCTAGACCATGTATAGCTCTTTAACACCCTTCTGGTAGTTTAAATTTTTATTCACTATATGTAAAGGTTTTTGATCCTAAAATTTAGGGAAAAACAGTTTTAAAAACTATGAAAACTTAGAAATTCACCCCGATACGGCATGCGCCCCGACAAATCTGGCAACGTTGTCGTGCACTATACGTATCGAAATGAGCGTATGGATATTGTCGACGTGTGGGAACTGACGGAACTCGATTTCGTTGCGCGTGCGCGACAAAATTAATGTGTATCTATCGAGGTACCCCTGTATCGACGTTTTACAAACTAGGTCATAACTTTGTGCACGTTCGTCAAATCGAGATGAAACTTGCGACAGTAGGACCATATCATTTTCTGGTCTTGTATGCCATGTTTGGTCCGATTTTGAAAAGGTCGACTAGAACGCCTATTTGGTGGGCCCACGACCCGATCCAACGGGCAATTTTGTACACGGTTCATCGAAATCCAAAACTGGACATACTGCTGAGTTCGTCTCCTCAAATCGGACCCGTAGACATATAGTTTGACGACTTTAGATACCATAAACATTAGCACATATTTCGGTGCAAAATGGGTCCAATGGCGGACATCGTTTTGACCCAAAATTATGATTTTGTCTCTATTCCATAATTAGACTTTTGGATAGGCATTTCCTTGGTATATCACTTATTTCGAGTACATTTTTTATGTTTGTTTTCGCATCCGGAGTTGTTTGGAGATTGTGACATTTCTTTTGCTGACATTGTGATTCTTGGACTTGCCACCTTCGCATCACCAGGCAAGATACCTTGCCACATTACTCTGTGATTTATGTATTCTTATATTTAGTTGTTATTTTCAGCATTTTTTATTTGTTTTTATTATAAAACTATGCGTCCAAGTCATACTTGGGTGCAAGCGACTCCATCGGTCATTTTCTTACTTTTATTTATTTCTCTTGCATTGACTTAGTCTAGTGACCACCCATTGTTGATGAGGTATTGGTATATCTCATGCGGCCTTGACACATACTTTATCATGTGATGTGAGTCATATGTAGGACACGTACTCACGTAGTCGGCTGACCACCGAAGGCGTATGACGGTTAGGAGTAACTGCCAATAGAATTGCATGCTAGTAGACTTGGCAGTTACTAGAGGTTTCTATGAGTCATGGATGTGACCCAACTAGGCATTGAGTGGGGAGAACATTTCCCTATTATTGTCGATTATCTCCGCTGGAGATACGGTCCTGGATACCGATACTTGATTTCCTGCTGGCCTCTGACATTCGGTGAATGTTATGCTTTGAGGTCCCTGGTATCCTGGTGGGACCATACCTGAGTTTCCTGCACCTGTAGCCAGAGTGTCCATGCGCTGAAGGTTTGTTCTTAACTATATTTTCACTGTAGAACTGGTAGGCACCTATTGCATGCATCCCCTTGTACTCTCAATTATATATCACAGATTATATGGCATGTTCTTTATGTATCTTGTTACGTCCCTCTGAGAACCTAGTTATCTCTCCAGGTGTGTGCTTTGTGACTTTTGTAGGGGTTCTAGCCAAGGCCGTGATATTCTCCATTTCTTCGAGGATGATTGCTCTTGGTTCATCTTGCCATTTTATCGATCATTTCCTTGTATATCTTCTTTTATTTAAAATAGTTGGTAGTGGATTTGTCTCTGCCCAACTATATGTATAAATGACAAATTTTTGAGTTGATTTTAATATTATTCTTTATTGTTGTGGATGAGATTTAGTTATTATAGTTTTACTGTATTTTACAGCTTATGTATACATACAGGGTTCCATACATTGGAGTATACTTCGTATGTATATAGCTGGCATGTTTACGTACTTAGTCGTAAGTATTTTGGGACTGGGGCATTACACTATGCGAGGTACATGACATATTTCACGTATCTCAGTTACATCGACATAATCCGGATCTGAGCCATATCGTAGATCATTTCGAGTTGGTCCTTGGTACCGAGCTATAGTATGAGGAGATATCCATATCAATTTTGGACCAGAGGGCGAAGGTTCTCAAGAACTGGACTATCCTATTAGTTCGTGTTTCCTGGGATCGTCACTCACTAGACGAGTCGACATTGAGCGTGAGGATGATATCCTAGCTCGTTACCCGAATCTGTTTGACTCGTGGGGTATAGTTATTTTCGTGTAGTTATACTCTACCTTTTGTTTGAGTATGATTGTAGGAATGTATGATTCTGTTGCCGTGGAAAAGAAGTACTCTAACTTTTTAACTTAATATCGTAATATTTTTAGAGCTGAGGTAAAAATGTAGAGACCTAATATTGATGATAATGATCTAGCTAGAGAAGTTGATAAAAAAATTTCATCATGGTTCCATTATTATGTAGGATTCCTAAGGTTTAAATAATCTAAATTTAGCAATCGGACAAAGCTATCTAATGTCCATATAATACGTGATGTTTCGGATTTTTCGTCCTGGTACAAAGTTACAGAACGAAGGACTTTGAGCACTAGCTATCAGATCAAGCAAGAAGGCAAAGAGTTGGGATGGGTACACCATCAATGACTTTAAATTTATAACTACTAAGAAGCCTATTAATCACTCATCCGTCGATGAGGAGACTAATTATATAAAGAATTCTAGAGTTTGTGTTAGAGGTTAAGCCTACGATACCAATACAGAAACTATTACAGGGTACTACGAGATGTTGTAAAGCTGGACTACTCTTTTGACACAAAAATTGTGTTATCTAAATGTGACAAGTTCGACAAAACACCTAAGCAAGGATGAAAATTGACAAAAAAATAGGATTTGTTGATATAAAACATGGAAAATGAAATATATGTTTCCAACTATTTGTGTTGGCTAGTCAAACGGTTCAAGTGTATTATACGAGTTATTCTAGTTGACAATACAATACCCAGGAATGGTAAGTTGTATGCAAACCAAAGCTAGAAACACATATAATATTCGGGATCCAGCCTATCAGGAGGATGAGGTGGTCATGCATCTACTTACATATATAAGTTTGGCTGGTGTTGATGATATGCAGGATGACGTTAATGTAGAGGATGATATAGTTGATGACGAGCTTGATATAGAAGATCTATCTCATGTAAAGGATAAATCTGATATGACAGTAGTGGTTGAGAAAAAAGACTTGGAAGACGAAAGTGAAAGTGATAGTAAAAATGAAAAATGAAGTAGTAGAAGATGAAGATGATTCAGAAGATGAAGATGAATCAAAAGATGAAGAAGATTAGTACATAGTTAAATATGCATTATATTAGATTATTTATTTATTTCATCACACTACTATTATTAGTATCATGATATTAGTATTTTTATCACATCATTACTTTATGAGTATCATGACACCATCATTATTTGTTTCATCACCTGCACTGATTATTTGTTTCATTACACCAATTCTATTTCTTTCGGATTTGTTTATGGCAGAACGAGGTCGTGGACGACGTCGAGGATCTTTATCTCACTCTCCCCCACCCACTCTCTAGATGCATATCGCAGAGGAGTTAGCGAGGACGACTTTATAGATGTCTATGGTGGTTTATCTCCGCCACATACTCGTTCATCAGTAAGCAAAGCTACTCCATATCATGGTGTTCCCTCAGCATCTACTTTTGGTCTACCCCTGGTTCGACTGCTGCTACTACTATGTATAAGACTACACATGTCGCTCTTACTAGAGCAAATCCATATCATGTCCTATTTCTGGACCATGGAGTATACGTCCGTCATCCAAGATTTGTAGACCCCCTCCCCCACTCTACCAGAGAGGCCAGTCGACATTGGTCGTCCAAGCTGTGGGCCGATGGAGCAACATATGTATGTAAATTTATTTTATTATAAATTTACTCATTTATTTATACTTTTCTATATTCTAAATGTACATTGTTACTTATTTCAGTTTTTTTTCAGTCCAGGCTAGGAGAGATTTGGGGGAAGTGATGTGACGTCAATTTTATGGTCCCTATCTACGGTAACATCGCACCGGATATGCGATATATTTAGCCATAGATGCTCGTGGTATGCATAAGATTTTCTTTGTTTACAACATTTTTTAAAAATATTTGCTTATTTATTTGTATTTTTTCTTATTTGCATAAGATGTACTGGTGGTCGGAGCATAGAGATGTGTCAACCCGAAATTGCTACAAGTTCGTCGCCAACAAAAATTTGAGGAATATGATCAATGACCAGAATGTGTTTTTTCTACTACCAGGAGATCTCCCCAAGGAATGGCTGAAGAAGGAGTTTTGGAAGAAAATGAAAGGAGAAGATTGATACTCCAGAATGTAAGGCCAGGTGGGAGAAGGCAAAAGCGGCACATGCTAAGGGTGGTCACCACACCACCGGATCGATCCCGTACTCAAAGCATTATCGACGGATGATGAGTATTCTGAATTTTATCCTTGATTAATTATTCAAATATTATATATTTTAGTTATATTAATTACTATATTTTATTATAGTAGGAGGAGGCCGCCAGGACAGGCGAAGATTCGAACACTGTCGACTATTTCAAACTCTTCGAGTGGGCCCGCAAACATAAGAGGGAAGGTAAATTCGTGGATGACTGGGCGACCAAGGCATGCGTACATTATTTTTATAAAATATTATCAAGTAAATTATTAGTAGGGTGGAAAATACAAGTTTTGATTATAAGGCATACGAAAGTCCATAGAAGTATTTCTAGTTTGTTTCTTAATTTTTTAAAATTGAATGAAATAGTATCCACCCTTGGAAATTGATTTACATACGATAGTTTTGTTAATAGTTTACAACCTTATGATGCTTTTATACCTTGCTAAGTGGACTTTTACACCAATGTCGGTATTGGCCAGTATCATGTATCGGCCGGTATCGAATCGAGACATATCAAACTGTATCGGTGTCGGTCGTATCGTATTGCTATTGGCTGATACTACAAGCTATGATCCAAACTCTAAACATATTTACATATATAATATAAAAAACTTATGAGACACTTGAGAGTCAAGTGGGTGGGGGTGCTGAGGGGGCTTCGACTGCTCAGCCACTTATACTATCTGGAAGGAACAATCTATGGATCCAAGCTGTCGGGAGAGGAAAAGGCAGCAGCGTGTGTGGCACAGAATTATTGGCATCATAGCCATCTGTTTACTCCAGAGCTCCTCCCCCTGCACCACTTGCATCATTACAGCAGGGTGCCGGTGACAATCAGTCTCGTACTCTTAGTCTGGAGCAGGTCCCGCAGATATGCTTGACCTATAGAGGCAGATGACAAAGATGAGCAAGTCTCGTTCTCCTACCACTGCTCCGGTTGCTGCTACCACTCTTGCTCCTGCTCCAGCTACTACGCCTCCTCCAGCTCCTTAGACTTTTGCTCCGACCACTGTTGATACTCAGGGCTACAATAAATCATTAATATACTGATGAAGCAGTATTTGACGAGCCGATATTTGCAGCCTCCATCACCCCACCTTCGAGTTGATTATTTATTTGGTTTTTTCGATTTGTTGTATGTGTCTAACAGTTGAATTGTTAATTTGTGTATCTGTTGAATTATTGATTTGTGTATCTGTTGACAGTTAACTTGTTAACGTTGTACATTGATGGATAGTGATAGTTTCTAGTATATGTGTGTGTGTTCAGTTTCTATTATATATTTGTATTGTGTGTGTTTAGTTGATGGATTTATATCATATACTTGTATTGTGGCAGTTTCTATTATATACTTGTATTGTAATAAGTATTATGGTTGCAAAAAAATTAAAGATGGGAAAATTATCATACTTAGAGACGGACTAACGACGGATCAGCGACAGACATTTGAAAATTCTCAGGTTAGTGACGGATCATCGACAAAACCTGGAAACTTTTTCATTGAGCGACGAATCGACAACGGAATGTCCATAGGTAACGTGCTGCTTAATAAGAAAAGAGTGCCAAATATGTATCAGAAATTGTAGCTAAATTCATCACTAAGTCATTGCTCGCAGCGACAACTTAGAAACGGAATATCCGTCGTTAACCTACTGGAAATTTTAGAAAAAAATGGGCTAACAGTATCTGTTGTTGACCGTCGCTAAGTCATCACCAACTTTCGCGATGGCATTGTAATCCACCTAAATTTTTGGCAATATTTTATTTTATTTTATTTTTTAGATTAATTATGGTATATATATTGAGTACATATATAGTACTTATATCCATAGTAAATATGAAGTTTTAACCAAAAGTTATACATATATTTATAATCTATCTCTAGAATCTTATAACTCATATTTTACAAATTTTCAAATATTATTATTCATTATTTAGTTTTAAAATATTGTGCTTAGAAAATAATTCCCTTTTTGAAATTCTGTAAGGATAATTTGTAAATATTTTTGAATAATAAATGAATTGCTAAAATATTTTTAAAATAAAAGTTTGAATTTATGAAAATACACTTCAAAAGTTTCCAGATAGCATCGAACTTTATTTATTTTTTGATTGATATTAAATATTATTTTAAATTATTAGTATGATAAATTACTGACTAAGATTAGATTAATTTAGTTTTTAAAATTTATTTGATTCAAATTTATGTAAAGATTTATCTATTAGAGTTTCTAGGAGTTTTGATCCTTATCCAATTAGGAGTTACTCTACCTATTTAAGAAGAGCTTTCTCCTTATGTTCTCCCACAACCCACTAATCTCTAACCATCAAAGCAATTGCCATCTCCATAACCAAAGTCGTGTCATTTTGTCCATGTCCACCAATTATCCACCATCCATTATTGTCAGCCATGACAGCCTTGGATCCGACCCCGGGTGCAGGGCCGACCTTGGCCCAGGGCGGACAGGGCGACCGCCCAGGGCCCCGTAAAATATGGGCCCAAAAAATTTAATTAAAACATATATATATTAATAATCTTGTACCTAAAATAAAACTAATATGTAACATGATCCCCTTTTAACACAAAACAATGGTGGTGTAGTGGTTCTTATGTTAAATTTGCACACTAGATATCCTAGGTTCAATTCTTGGTTGTAACATTTTTAATTTACTTTTATTTCATTTTTATTTTTTATATATTATATATTGACCCCATTTTTAAAGTTCGCATAGGGCTCCCGTGAACTCAGGGTCGGCCCTATATCTACCTATGATATAGAGATGGGCTAAAGGTATAACACAGTTTAAGTGAGGATTAGTAGGAAAGGCAAGTTATGTTTCTCAATCATAATGATTGTTGTGATTGATGGAATATATGATAGAATTTTAGAGTTACAGCTGGGCGTAGTGGAGTTACCTACAAGGTAAGAGGTTTACCTAGGTAACTAAGGTATTAGTATTAGATGCTAAGGTATTATATACTAAGGTATTGATTAACTAGTAGCTTAGGGTAGATAGATAGATAGATAGCTAAGCTATTGGTATTTGCGACTAAGGTATTTATACCTAGACCAAGGGTATTGGGACACCAATAGGACAAAGGTATATGGTATCTTGGTACGTAAAGGTTAGGAATATGATACTTAGCCTAGATTTGACCTTGTTTGACTAAGGTTGACTGTTTTGACTAAAAGTCAACTGCAAGTCAACATCTGACCTAGATTGGACTAAGAATTGACTAGATTTGACCAGTTGACAAAAAGTCAACTGTGAGTCAACCATTGACCTAGTTTGACCTAGATTGGACTAGGAGTTGACCAGTTGACCAAAAGTCTAACTATAAGTCAACCTTTGACTTAGTTTGACCTAATGTGACCTAGTTAAACTTAGTTTGACTGAGTTTGACCTAGATTGCATAGCATACACTAGAAAATCATGTCTAACACTGTTAAACCCTAATTAACTCGTATATATCTCATCTTTAGGTCTGTGACATCACTATGAGCATCGATTCTCATTGACAGCTCAGGACCGCAAGCGAGTACATTCTTTGATAGTTTTCATTGTCTTGATATCTACTATATCTGATTCAGTTGTAGTATTTTACTTGATTTTCGACACGAGGATACACGGACTAGTATACGTCGGATTCTGTCATGAGATGTTATTCCTGGACTTCCTGGTATTTGGATATATTGTTCGATCTTGTTTTCTGTACTTGTATAGACACTGATTTGGGAGTGGGCTGGCCCCCATGCTTTTGAATCCTGTGTCATGATGTGTCATGTCCGGATCCATTATACTATTCGGAGATGGAGAGTTATTAGAGGTTATGTGATAAATGCCTATCCTGTCACTTTTTCTGTGCGAGCTCCACCCTCACTGTACGTAGAGTGTAGCCTAACCTAATATTTCTTGTTCTAACTTTCCAGATTGGCTGGCTTGACCCTATATATATTTCCTGTGATAGCCGATCAAATGGAACAGCCTGATCCAGACCCAAGCCAATCACATAACGCTCTAATATCTCAAGGCACTGCTTATATTTATATTGTACATCAGATATTCCTGTACTGCTTACATTCTAATATTTTCATACCCTAACATGATATTCAGTTTTACTTGTACTGCTTTATTTCCAATCTTGATATTTCATCTTGTATTCCATTATAATTGTCTCTTATAGTATTTGTAAATTCATTTGGAACTGCTGTTAGTTTATGTACTCGTTTCCATCCTGACTGGATCCGTTGACAAATTTTTAGGAATTGTTATGCCACACATTATTGGACTACAGAATGATGCTAGCTGAGGCGGATCTCAATATTCTTTCACCGTAAGTTGTTTTTCGGGAGTTCTATGCCTGGTAATTTGATTTAGTTTTTGTTATTGTTTTGTCTCCGATACATTCTTGTCTCATATAATCTTTTGTAGATTTTAGTTGTTCTAGTGATACTGTTATCTCTTCTTATTCATATCTTCTTAGATGTTTGTGATTGGAGTACATATTATTGTTATAGATCATCTAGATGTTGTAGATATTTATTGGGTACTTGACAGCGTTCTACCGCCGATACTGCGGTGTAGGCTGGGCGTAGCCCATGTACTCGTGCCTGAATATTCGGGTGTGGGTCATGACAATTAGTAAGGAAAGCAAGTTATGTTTCTCAATTATAATGATTATAGTGATTGATGGAATATATGATAGAATTTTAGAGTTACATACGGTCTTCCAAATAATATATGATCACCCCAATAAAGGACTATAGGTGAAAGAATTCAAAAGTCTTGTTATGGATAGGATAATTCGATAAGGTACTGTAGAGTCCTTAACAACATTTTAAGGTTACAATAAGATTTGAAGGATATAAAAATCATGATAGTATACATATGTAGGAATTCCCAGCCAGAGAAGAGGGTGAACTGGTGGGAATCGAGATATATGCCCTCTAAGGTAGCATAAGTTAGATCATGACTTTAAAGATTAGCTTGTCTCATTCTTAGAAAAGCTTGATAGATAGTTTATACTTTAAAATGAGTCGGTGATCATCATCTTCAGACTGATTGATCATTTGAAGCCCAAGATCACTCTGGTAACTCGAAGTATAGTTTGCCATCGACTAGTTCGACCGGCTGGCAGAAGCAAAGGAATATTTTATTGACTTGAGATCGGGATACCATCAAGTGACGATACGAAAAGAGGATATTCGAAGGACATCATTCGGAGTTTGCTATAGCCAATACATGATTGTTGATGCCATCTGGATTAACGGATACGCCTGCTGTATCTATACATTTGATGAACAAGGTGTTCTATCAATGCCCATTGTAGTTGTGGTAGCTTTGATTATAATTTATCATAGCATAGAAGCTATGTTGTAAAATATTTCTTAGAATGGTGATTATCTAAGGTATGTATGAGTAGGGTAGAACCACTCTACTAGAAAGACCAAGTAGAATAGAGTGGCATCCTATTTTAAAAGAGTTTTAGTTTTGTAAAAAAAACCTCTTAGTCGATTGATATGCATTCCTACACTTGCCAAACAGATAGGGTGAATTAGAAGTTTACATATCCATAGAGATTTGTTAGAAAATAAGAATAACATTTATCTTGAATACTAGATATGTGATTTTGAAGATTAGGCTGTTAAATTTGGTATTAGTTATAGTGCATTAAGAAAATAGGACCCCTTGTGGTAGAATCTAGAGAGGTTTGTTATGAATAGAATGACTTGGTAAACCTTGTACTTAAGGCTGGACCTAAGACTGTGTAGAACCATTATTGTATGAATTTTAATTTGAAGAAAATATAGCTCCATGCTTTACATGACTAGTTAATAGCTAAGGTGGGTACAGTTTTATAGATACTCCCGGAGGAATAAGTTAGGATATAGTACGGTATAAGGCTTGACTCTAACCGGCAGCCCTAGAATTAATAGACTAAATTTTGCAATCTTTGGCCTAAAATAGGGCTTAGATTAGAAGTACTAGAGGAATATTATCTAACGATAGTGTCAATTTCAGTAGAATGGACGATAGTGTCAATTTCAGTAGAGGAATATAATCAAAGAGTGCTAGATAGAGTAAGAAGATCTAAGTAGAATGGACGATCATCGGTATATATGGTAAGACTACTCTTCAAATGACCTATAAAAGGATAGGACTAGAAGGATAACCAATAGGTTTATGTAGCTGTCTATTTCAGCATCGACCAATTGTTAGGCTTACTTGTGACGATTGTATAGATTGATTATAGGCAGGAGGAGTGGAGCAGCCAGTTGGTATCTTGAATACCAGTGAGAAAATATGTAGAGCGCAGACAATTCAATTAGTTCAGGTTGCATAGAAGCATCATTCTATAGGAGAATCTACTTAGGAGCGTGAGAATTCTATGCGAAAGCGGTATCCACATCTATTTGCGGAGTCTGGTAAGACATCAGCTTTTCTTTTATGATATATATTTTCTGCATGTTAGTGTTATTTTAATTTCGAGGATAAAATTTTCTAAGGTAGGCAGGTTGTAAGCCCCCTGATTTTTAGATATTATTTTTAATTATTTTTATTTATTTGATATGGATATTTAATATTAAACTATATTTTATGATCAATATTGACTATAGTGGTACTTTAATGTAGCTTTGATTTTTGAAGCACAATAATTATTAAATTCTCAAATCTAGTTTCATATTCGTAATCTAGACGAGTCCACCTTTATTTTGATATATCATATTCCACTCAAATATGTTCTCTTGTACTACATATTTTTTTGTATAACTTTAGGGTCAAATTAGTCAATTTAGCCCTTACCGTAAAACTCAATGTATTTTTTAATCTTTATTTGAGGCCAAATCTGATCCAAACATTTTGATCCAATATATGGTTTTGACCAATTTTGAGCCTACTTCACACATGTCAATGGTGTCCCACCCAATTGAGTTTCCATGTACTATTTATTTTCAAATGACACACAAGACCCATTAATTAGTCTTTTGGAGTTGATTTCGATACTATAAATCATATAGGCCTAGAACTAGTCCAACTAGAATTAGTTAAGCCTAATAGGTTACCATAACTAATTAAGATGAAAGAACTAGTCCAACTAGCCTTAGTTAAGCCTATAATAGGTTACCGTAACGAATTAGGGTGAATATAGATTGATTTTTAGAGGATTCTGTACACCTAAAAAGGTTTTGAGACAACCCACCATTGACTTTCCGAATATGGAAACTCAATATTAACCTATTAAATCACCTAGGCATAACTTGGTGATTACTTGTCAAACCCTAGTCCAACCAACCTAGTGGAGCCTATCCTAGGTTACCAAAACCTAATAGACCTATATTTGGGTTGATTTTTATCAATTAAATGGCAGCCATGCAAGCATAGATTCCATGTATATTGACCCAATCTATCATACTTCAAAATAGGGAAACCTAGAGATACATCTTGCTATATTTAATGATTGGAGGTCCAAAACAAAACCAAATCAATCAAAACCAAATCACACACAACCCTAAAATATAAAAATATTAAGTTTTACATTTTTCCATCCATAATTAGCCACCACTATCTTTCCATCGCTCAAAAACCAAAATCCCTTCCAGCCCCTTTAGCTGATGGCAACTTGTGGCGTAACGATAGTTTTGACCCCTTTTCGACCATCAATGGCGCTCCACGAATATCCATTGTGAACCTAACGCTACCCTCCATAATCCTATAAAACTTACACACGTTCACAATCCCTCCTAGTATACCAAAATAACACTACAAGTCAGTCAATTCTAGCAGCACAATTATGTACGAACCAGCCGGTATGCTATTTGTAAATAGAGTTTCATCTACTTTTTTACCTCATCTTTTCACAAAAATAAACCTAATGGAAGATCTATGTGTCAATTTTTATGTCCACTTGGCCATCCATACAGGTCTAAACGGTTTGTCCGGGACATCCGTTTTGCTACATCGTGTCCAAACTGAACCAAATCTTTCGTGTGCGAGTTCTCGGCCATTTCTGGACCACTTTGATGCTTCTTATATATTTTTTAATATTCTAGACATCCTAAGATTTCTACTGGATATATATTTTTAGTATTTTATTAAGGTTTACTATTTTTATAAAATTCGGACTTGTCACCGTAATATCGGAACACCGAAAACTCATAGATTCGATGTGTCCATATGCTTTGAAAGTTCATGGGACTTTTTCAAAATAATTTTTGTGCATGTTTTGATAAGAAAAACATATTTTATACTATTTTCTAGAATTAATATTTATAAAAAAAATTATCGTTTCGGGAGCCAAACTTTGGAACAAGTCTAAGTATATTGATATAGAATCAATACAAGTCTTGCATACATGTTTTTCTACGAATAAAATATATTAGTTATTATTATAGAAAATTTATGATAATTTTTCCAAAATTAAGTAAAATATTTTATATTATTAAAATATTACATTTATAGGTAGATTTAGTGCAATATATGTTATATTATGTAGAATAGTCATTATGACTAGTTTTGGTGTGTAGATGTTAATATAGTCTATATGTGGTAAGACCATACATGGTAAGTTACTAGTGTGATACTAATAGACAGTATATTATTATACGTGTACGTGATGGAGGTAGCGAAAACATTAGAGCCGGACCATCGTTTTCTCAGCTATAAGTTGCAGGTAAGTGTAGCTTGCCAAGTTTTCAGTATATATTCCTTTTTCTGATTATTATATTGTTTCTATATTTGTATATATCATGACATAGGAATAGTTGGTACTTAGCTTCCGAATAATATTCAGATACCGATGTCTATTTATAGATATCGAGAATCAACACTATGCATGACGATATATTAAATTTGTGTCTATTGACATGATAGACCACATGACATGGACACGATGGATGATGATGATATGATACGGAGTCTGACATGATGAGTTATTCATGGCTATGGATTCTGTCATAGCATATATTACTAGATCGTGTGACTTGTTACTGGTACATGATTCATACTTGACTTGATTGGATAGTTCTAGAGCATGGGGGTGGGGAGGACTCTACTGAAGTATCTGACTGTCGTGACTCGTGAACATATGGAGCTTGGTTATTTTTTTGTGCCTCGATCTCTGTAGCAGAGCCTTGAAGTTGTTTCGTGTTCACTCATTAGTATCATGACACGGTACCATGAGTGATTGCTTGGTTGGCTGGGCCTGGTATTAGGATTATCCTCAATTGTATTTAACACTAAGATGGTTATGGTAATTACCTTTCATTATATGGATATTCTTTTTACTGTTACTTGGGATGTATATTATGTACCTTGTTATGTCCCCTGAGGACCTGTTTGCCTCCCCAGGTTGTTGTAGAGTTGGCTTTATAGAATAATTGGTAGTTGACGGTTATCTCTTAAGGATTTCAGGTATATTAGTAGTTGCATTTATCAAGTTCCTCCATTAACATGTTTTATTATCATTAATAATTCTGCTGATATATCCTGGTTTTATAAGCATTACTTCTTTATTATGAGCTTGTCCAGATAGTTGTATTAAAGTCTGGCCAACTTTATTACATATTATACTTTTTGTTGTTTTATTCTTGTGGAATCGATGTATTACTGTTTGATCAGTATTGGTACACTTAGTTCACACTTGAGATGATATCTTGTGGATTGAGATATAGTTGGACTTACTAAATATAATTATTTGACCACTAGACAGCTTATACATATTCGAGTTGGGTTGGAGTCCACTTGATACGTAGCTGGTGTAAGCCCCATAGTTTTTTAGAGTTATTTAATTTTTGTATTATTTTATTTAATATAGTTATTAATGAGAACAAGAAATGCCGATCTCTAAAAACGTAGTTTTGATTTTTGGAGCACAAGAAATGCCAATCCCTAGAAATATCCTTCATGTATTTTGACCTAGATAAGTTTATCTTCATTTTGATATATCATGTCCCAATCAAATATGCACCTATTCATTCTATTTTTGTCACACGACTTTCGGGTCAATTTAGGCCATTTGTCCATCTACTGTAAAACTTGTCGTACTTTTCAACTTAATTTTGGGACTCAACATTGATCCAACCTAAACAACCCAATATACAATTTTGACCTATTTTAAGTCTACTATACACATTCCTAAGGTGTCCCACTCAATTGAGTTTTCATGTACAACTTATTTTCAAATGGCACAAGAAACCCATTTATAGCGTTTTCGGTGTTCAATTTAATTCGAATAATTGTTTGGACCGACCCTAGCTTAAACCACTTAGTGGGGACCTTAGGTTGCCAGGACTATTTACACATGTATTTGATTGATTTTCATTAATAAAGTAGAAGCCATGTATTCATAGATTCATTGAATATTAATTGAAAACACACTCTTTCCAAATATAAAAATCTACTAACCCACCTTGCCATATTAGTTGATTGGTTGACAAAATCTCTACCAAATTAAGTCAAACCTCATGTAGGAAGCCCAAAACTTATATATATAGAACCATCCCTTGGCCGCCCCCTCCTCCCCAAACTACAAAAACCAAACCCTATAAAGTCTCTAGGCCGACGGCACAAGCACTCCAAGGCCAACCACTTCAACCCCATTTTCTTCGACTTTTGTGCACTGTACCACCTCCATGACGACTCCAAGAAACCCTCTTCGACCTATTAAGCCCCGGAGGAGTTTCGTCCATTTATTTGGTCGTTTGAAGGCCGAACTTAATGGTTATTTCTAGCCGGAACAAAAATTCTGAACCCAGATTTGTCATCTTCTAACATAGGTTTCATCTACTTTTCCTCATCTTTTAGACTTGAAACAAATCTATTCAGTAGCTCTATGTATCTACTTTCATGTCCAATTGCTGACTCACACCTTTCCACTCGGTTTGGTCGTGGCGTCCATTGCACGATAATTGGTCCAAATTTGACCAATTTCGGTGCGAGGATCTTTCGGACGACTTTCAAACCCGTTTGATTTGGACAAATCATTGATAGTCTATAACATCACTCTTAATCATCTAGTAATGTTTCTTGTTCATATATGCAAGTATTTTATGTGTTTATGATATTGTTTCCATGATACTTGTTTTTCAGACACCAACAAGTCCACCGTAACCCGACTACTTAATCTCTGAACTTCATAAGTGTTTAGTGATTTAAATCTAATTAATAAAGATGGAAAATCATGTTTTCTTTAATTTATTTTGATTATTTCTAGAATATTTAATTTCCATATTTTTTATGTTGATTCACTTCCAAATTGGATCCATATATGGCATAGTTGTGTTGATTAATGTACTAGTTTGTTTTGAACATATTTTTCCTAAAACATATATAAATTATATTCATAATTTAATTATAATATCTTTCAGAATTTAAAGTGAATATTTACGGAGTATAAATATTATTTCCTAAAATAACATAGTGTCATATATAGTAGCATTGATGGTATATATAGTTAAGTGTTATTTATGGATGTTGACTAGTTGTACCTATATATAGTACGTAATACTTGTTGTGTAATTTTGACATCAATTCTATTATTTCTTAAATTATTTATAATTACTTCCTAATTTAAATATATTAGTTTTATATTTATTTGGTTTTGATTTAATTGGCAAGATGACCTAATAAGACAATTAGTTAGTATATTTATGAGAAGTGTATTTTACTATATAAAGTAAGATTAAATATTATTATTAAATATTTTTAAGGAATATTCTAGAATTTATAATTACTTTTTTAGTTTATACAAATACGACTGTTATCTAATAGCATGATTATATGTTTATGTAGAATAGCTAGAATATGTATATATTTACTTGTTTCATATATATATATATATATATATATATATATATATATATATATATATATGTGTGTGTGTGTGTGTGTGTGTGTGTGTGTGTGTGTGTGTGTGTGTGTGCGTATATATATATATATATATATATATATATATATATATATATATATATATATATATATATATATATATATATATATATATATATATATATATGAGGTTGTATTAATTTTAGATATTTTTTCCAGAAATATTTATATTATTATTTCAGAATTTAAAATAAATATTTTATATTATGAAGTATTATTTTTATGTTCGCAAGATACTTCATGTAGATGACGTATATATGTAATTTTAAACTAGTTAGGTAGTATATGTAATAGAGTCAATAAATAGTATGTATATTTATGGTAGATATGTTATCTTAGAATTAGTATTTATTTTAGCTTATTTATATTTTAGGAGTTCGTGATCATTCGACTACAGTTGGAGCCGGACTGTGATTTACTTTGCTTTCGAAGTTTCAAGCAAGTTACCTTGCCATCTTGTTACAGTTTTTATTTCATATATTGTTCTTGTATTGCTAGTGTGTTACTCTAGTAGAGTGCGCCCAAATAGAGATTTGACTTAAGAAGAAAAAAATTATCTTAAAGAATTTAATCTAAATTTTGAAGGCTATGGAATTTGATAATTTGAAATTTAGAAGATAAACTATTGTATAATTCTTTACCACTAAATTTTTTGAGGAGACTAATGTGAGAGTGGACTTATATTTCAAATTTTGAGAATTTTAAGGAATATCGATGAATTAAATTTATGAGGATTAGAATGGTTAAAAATTATTATTACTATTTGAATTTAGACTCAAGTCTTGAATAAAAATATAATACAAGACCTTTGAGAAAATTAGTCGGTAGATTCAAAAGTTAAAGAGAATCGAGGATATAGTGGTTAAGGAAATAATAATTAAGTTCTTGGCTTGATGGTCAAGGAGGACAATCTTTCAACATGATCGTTGTAGCACCAGGAGGAGCGACTAGAGGTAACAATTTATAGTTTTATGGTCGGGACATTGCAGAGGAAATCGTTACCATTGATTGCTACACAAGTTATTAGGAGAGACCGTAGGGACATAGCATACCCTCTGAACTATTCCTAGTTACGTTAGCATGATTCATTATTAGTGAGCAACTTTTTTGTTTTGAGAAAAAAAATTTCTAAGGTGGGTAGGTTGTAAGCCCCCTAATTTTTGGATATTATTTTTTAATTATTTTTATTTATTAATATGGATATTTAATATTAACCTATATTTTATAATCAATATTGATTATAGAGGTACTTTATCATAGCTGAGATTTTTGAAGCATAACAATTATTAATTTCTCAAATCTAATTCCATACACGAAATCTATACAAGTCCAGCTTTATTTTGATATATTATTTCCCACTCAAACATGTTCTCGTGCACTACATTTTTCTTGTACAACTTTGGGATCAAAATGGTCATTTTAGCCCTTACCGTAAAATTGGACGTATTTTCTAATTTTGATTTGAGACCCAAATCCAATCCAAACCATTCGACCAAATATGTGCTTTTGACCTATTTTGAGCCTACTACAAATGCAAATGGTGTCTCACTCAATTGAGTTCTCATATGCTATTTATTTTCAAATGGCACACAAGTCCCATTAAATAGTTTTTTGGAGTCAATTTTAATTCCATAAACCCCATAAGCCTAGAACTAGTTCTTAGCCTTGATTGACCCTATAATAGGTTACCATAACTAATTAGGATAAATTTACTTTGATATTTAGAGGATTTTGTACAGCCATTATATGTTTGAAACAATCCACCATTGACTTTCTAAATAAGGAAAGCCATTAATTACCCATATTCAAATATGCATATCTTTCAAATGGTGCAAATTTCACCAAACTTTTCTAAAAAAATTCTAGACAAACCCTAACATATATAAGACACAAAATTTACATTTTAACCTAATATTTTAGTTGCCACCTCCCCTAAAAGTTCCAATTCCAAAATTTCCTCCCAGCCTTGGCCCCTGACAGCACCTTGTGGCGTACTAGTTGTTTTGACCTCTTATCGACTTCCCGTGATGCCCTACGAATATTCCTTGTAAGGTAACGTGACCCTCTACAATCCTATCAATCCCCCATATGTTCACAATCCATTCTACTATACCAAAATAGTCCTACAAGTCAATCGAAGTTTAGGATCCAATTCTGAATTTGTTTCAGCATGTACGCTATTTTTGTAATGCCCCGCTCCGCACGGTGTATTATGTTGAGTTGTTGACTCAAAGAGTCGCGTTGACCAAATAAGATGTATCGATACGAATCGATACAAGAGTTACGTTGTCCCGAAAAAACGCAACAAACTAAGTCGATGCGAAGAGTTGCCTTGTCCCGAAGAATGTATCGAGTTGAATCGATGCAAAGTACCGCATTGCCTCGAAGGATAAGTGCGTTGAATCGACTCAAAGATTCTAAGAAATCGAATCGACCAAGGCGCAAGTCCGAATTGATGCAAGTATTGATTTTAGTTGGTTTCATGTGCAGGCTATACGTTTACGCTAAAATATTAAAGGTTGGCATTCTGCCTTATTCAGTAAGGGGTCCGTGAAACCAAATCGTCGCCTCACGACGGGCTGAGACTTGGGCACGGTAAGCCAAATCGGATGTATAATTCAATGAAGCACGAAGTGCTCGAATGGCTAAGTAGGGAGAGTTGGTCGTGCAACAAAGTTATGAAATTGAGCCGTATCGGCTCGGCAAAACGACAAGGCATATCGACTCAAGGTGGAGGGACATTGACTCTCTTTTCTACTCCTTCATGCCTAAGTAAAATTGTCACGACCCGCACCCTAGAGTAAGGGCACGAGACGTGGGTACGTCCAGCCTACGCCGCAGTGTCGGCGGTAGAACGCTGTCCTAGGTCACAACAACTAACAATTGAAGGTAAAAATAGTTATACTCCCCGGATGGGGGTGACATAACAGAATATAAACTCAACCACAGCTAAGGTAGAACAGGTAAGATAGATTGATAATGAAAGATAAAATAATATCCAGAACAGAGAAACACAGAGATACAATCCAGAATTCTAAGTGTCTAAAATAGTACATCCCAGAATATCTTAAGTCTAATACAGTAATCCAGAATAGAAAAGACAGTCCTAGTCTAAAAGAGTGTCATCTACAGCTAGTGGCTCATGCTGCTGGTCCAAGTTCAGGCACTCGTCTAGTGTAGCACCGTAGTAAGTAGGGCAGAACGCCTCAGCCTCGTCCTCTGTAATATTTCAACAGGTCCAGTCAGGACAGGAGCGAGCACAGTACATCTCAACAAATCATAGCAGGTCAGGATATATAATCATGCTTATAGAGTAAAATACAAGAAACTGAAGAAATATGATAAACAGGAAAGACTGTAAATAAATAGCTACAGTATATAGAGAACTAGCAGTGTCTAGTGATTCAGAGCACAAGATGGTTATGTAAACGGCACGATGTTGTACACGAGTAATCTACAGAGGTTGTACACGAGTAATCTACTAGATTGATTACATAACCACTTCTACTCTCCCGCCCCAATCAATACACAAGGATCCAGCTATGATATGTTATTGCACACGAAGTATAGTCGCACACGAGATCATGTGAGCACATGAGTATACACGATTTCACACGATTTGTACACAAAAAGCACGAACACAAGGAGTACACGATGCTCATGATAAAGTACACGAACACGAATACCCGATGTATCCGCTAAGGGGACAACATCGCAGAACAAGATCCATATAGAACTAATTCTTGTTTCCGACGTGTCAGCATCATGTATAGTAATCTAAAACAGGAAATATACTCCTAATACAGGATATGAAATGATCAGAGAATGTACTCGCCTGTATCCTGAGAATCTGGAGAAAATATACTGTCCGAGGAGTGGTGTCTGTCTCCTATAGAACAGTACAAGTCACTATGAGTCTACAATGATAAAACAATGCAAATTAATGCATTCTACATGAAACTAGGTCAATCTAGACCAAAGTCAACTCTTGGTCAACTCTGGTCAAACCTAAAGTCAAACCTAGTCAAATAGTCTAATCTAGGTCTAACCAACTATTCTAGGTTCTAACAAGTCTACTCTAGGCAATACCATGTCAAGCCATGCCTATATACATAACCAATAGGCCATCTATACACTATCACCCAATATTATAACACATCACTAATATCCCATATTTATATATACAATCATATTCACAATATATCATGTATATATATACATTACATTCATTTCATACATTCCTATAGATAACTAATATGTATAGGTAAAATACTAGGATACATATATAGATTACAAGTGTAATGCATATATTATATATCTATAGGGAATGAGAGAAGGGACATATGAGTACACATTGTGTGTATGTGCTCATAAAATCAGAACAGTGCAAACAGGAAAAACCCCTTCAACCAATAACCCCTTTTCCAAACACATGTTCGAAACAAATTACCACATTAAACCAAAACTAATATGTAACAAAATGTAACAGGGGTTTTAAACATCACATTTAGGATCTAATTAATCATTCAAACATAATTTAAAACATTTAAAACGATTAAAATATCAGAATATAAATACCACTACCAAAATACATGGATTTACCGACGGCCTTATCCGTCGGTAGTCCGTCGCCAAAAATAAATATCGACGGATTACCGACGGATATTTTGGTAAAACAGCCGTCGGGAATAACCTCGTCGCTAAAACATATCCGTCGCTACTCCGTCGCTCAGCGACGACTTAGCGACGGAATACCGTCGGCACATTTAAATATATATAGCGACGGATTACCGACTAGCTTTCGTCAAAACATGTATCTGGATATAGGGTTAGCGACGGAAAACTCCGTCGCTAACGAGTCGGCAAAACCGTATCAGTGATTTTCTGATACCCAATATCCGTCGCTAATCCGTCGTAAATTTGTCGACAAAAGCGTATCAGAGATTTTCTGATACCCAATTTCCGACGGACATTCCGTCGCTAAACCGTCGCTCAATGTAAAATTCTCCAGGTAGCGACGGATATTACGTCGCCAATCCGTCGATACATTAAATTCCTACAGTTAGTGACGGATAGTCCGTCGGGACTTTGTCGCCAGTCCGCCGTAAGTTAGTCGCCAATCCGTCGCTAATGCTAAAATTTATGGACATCAAACAGCATCAGTTCGACGGATCGTCCGTCGCCAATCCGTCGCTTTTTTGAAATGCTCCAGGTAGCGACGGATTTTACGTCGCCACTCCGTCGCTAACCTCAGTTTCTCCAGTTAGCGACGGATAATCCGTCGCTGAGTGGTCGCCAGTCCGCCGTAAGTTAGTCGCCAATCCGTCGCGAAAGCTAAAATTTCTGGACATCAAACAGCATCAGGTCGACGGATCGTCCGTCGCCAATCCGTCGCTTTATTGAAATGCTCCAGGTAGCGACGGATAGGCCGTCGCCACTCCGTCGCTAACCTCAGTTTCTCCAGTTAGCGACGGACTATCCGTCGCTGAGTGGTCGCTAGTCCGCCGTAAGTTAGTCGCCAATCCGTCGCGAAAGCTAAAATTTCTGGACATCAAACAGCATCAGGTCGACGGATCGTCCGTCGCCAATCCGTCGCTTTATTGAAATGCTCCAGGTAGCGACGAATTTTACGTCGCCACTCCGTCGCTAATGTCAGTTTCTCCAGTTAGCGACGGACTATCCGTTGCTGAGTGGTCGCCAGTCCGTCGCTAACTGCTAATTTTTGAAAAAAAATACTGCAAACAGACTCTTTCCTGTTTATACAACACATCCAACACAATATCAAACATGCAAAATATCCATATACAATACCATATATCCATATCCAACACGAATATCCAACGTATCCAATATCCAACACCATATATCCATATGCAAAATATCCATATCCGACACCAATATCCAACGTATCCAATATCCAACAAAATATTACCAACACAATATATCCAATATCCAACATTAAATTATCCAAACATAAAAAAAATATCCGAACATACAATGTATCCAAATGTCTACAAAACCAACAACATAAACAAAATCAAACCCCGTCCGTCGGATCGTCTCGTGCTCGTGCCGCCGCATCCGCTTTGCGTATGTACTCCTCCACCGTGTGTGCCGGCACTTGGGACAAGACATGGTCTGGAAGCGCACGTAGCTGCTCTGGCGACATCATGTCAAGGAGCGTCAAGATGGTGTTATCCGATACGATGCGGGCGTCCGCAGAGCGGTTAAACGAAAGCCGTCCGGGGGAAGAAGGACCAGGTCGATCCGAAGCACCGACAGCAGCAGTAGACGGACCGGGAGCAGACGGACCGGGAGCAGACGGATAGCGCCCCAACACTATTGCCCGCAAATCTGATATCGCGGAGGTCAGAGTCGCAAGCTACGCCCTCACATCATCAACCGGGGGCGCTGGGGGAGGCGGTGGATATCTCGGGGACGGCTGCAACGAGGGCGCCATGGAACCTAAGCCGTAGACGCGCCCTTTCCTAACGCCGTCGACGGATTCTACGAACACGTCGTCGTAGCGAGCGGCCATAGAAGAGTGCGTCTGGGTGGGCGTCGTTTCGTCGACATTCTCGGAAGGGGGCTCGATCTCAAGCCGACTAAGTGCCTCACGATACGCAGCCTATCCAATGAATGTGTTTATACTATAAGTTTTCCTAAGTTATAATCTAAATCCTATGTTTCCCTAAGTTATAGTCTGAATCCTAAGTTTATCTAATTAACTTAACAATAATTATATTTCTAACATAAATCTCATAAACGTAAGTACTTACATCAGTCTCCTCGGCCCTCGCGTCGATGAAGCTCCCGTCCTTCTGCCTCTTGTGCATATGGACGAATACATCGTGAGCGGTGACCGTCTCCGCCTTTTTCCCCTGCTTCACCGCCCGTTGGGCCTGCATACGTAGAATTTAATTAACTTCGTATATTAACAGTACGAAATTAAATAATAGAATGAATTTGAATTTGCGGTATCTCACCAAATCTGCACGCGTCAATGCGTGGGGCCTTGATCCCCCCGTATGCAGACCCGCGACCTATCGATTAGCCTTAGCTTTCTCCGATTTTAGCTTGAACTGCGGAGTATCCATCTTCTCCAACATCTGCTCATAGTACTCAGCCCGGATCCAGTCCTTCCTCGTATGCGCCGTACGAAGGTCGTACACCGCATCCCGTATCTTCTTCCCGGCGGCGGCTTTGTAGGTCCTGCGGATCGCCTCCTCGCGGTGGGGAGGCCACCAGAACGTCCTCTGACATACAAATTCAAATATCACGTAATAAAAAATTTAATGATTTAGAGAATAATTAATAATTCACCGACGGATTTATACCCTCATCTCGTCGAGCCAGACGTACTTCATGTCCTGAGGCACCTCAGAAAAATTGAGGTAGGGGCCATGGTAGTTATCCCGGATAATGCGCCCTAGAATCCGGGCAGCATCCCATGGGAAAAACCTATAAAGAAGCAACGACTGGATTATTAACTTGAATAAATGAAACAAATTTAATAAATTAACTTAAATTTACTTACGATTCACCAGCGGGCCATAGCTCTCGTCGAAATTCGCCCACCAGCCTCTCTGGTGGCGTCGGGGGATCCGCGGGTCCGTGCACGTACTCCCCGATAACAGAATGAAACTGAATCCCGGGGTACTCCGAGGCCCACCCTGCAGTAACTGCTGGGCCCCCTGCTGCATCTGCTGCTGCATCCGCTGGTACATCCGATGGCGGAACGGATCCGCTAGCGGATGGAGTCACAGGCCTCGACGACGATGTCGGTAGCACCGAGGAAGAATGACGGCGGAAAGAGCCTGTGTCCGGGCTCTCCAAGTCGGGATCGGAGGTCACATCCGGGGAATGCGGCTGGCGACCACGATCGCTACCACCATGCCCACGCCCACGCCCACGACCACCACCACCACCACCGCCGCCGCCGCCGCCACCACCACGACCACGGCCAGCACCACCAGTACGGGTGCTCGCAACCATGCCCTGTAAATAGAACACATAAACAAAATACCGACAACATAGATTTATAAATGAATATAAAACTAAACATATCCATACCAGCAGCAGGGCGATGAGTCCCGCCCAGACGAGTAGGCCTAGGAGTGCCATCTGCAAAAAGAAACTCATACATTAATACGCAAATATCCCAAACTGAAATAAATATTACAATCAGAAGTGAAGTACGAATAAAAGCTAGATACACAAAATCTGATAAAATCACGCACCAATACAACAAAGTACAATTCTTGTAACTTTTGATGAAAGGGCATCTTGTGTTCCACTAGACTTGTAATTGTAAATCCAAATGTAATAGGGTAATTTAGGATTCGAGACTAGATATTGGGTGCTTCAAGATACAACTGAAATATAGCGATATTTAATCATCGTCATCGTCCTCTTCCTCGGCCTCGGCCTCATCATCATCATCATCCTCATCGTCGAATTCATCTGTATCCTCATCCTCATCCTCATAAAGTTCTTCTTCTTCTTCTTCTTCTTCAGTCTCAATACTTGGGACAAGACGCCTCTTTCTCCCCTGGTTGACATCTAAGTCTTGTATATCAACCTCTTCCTCCCCTCTATTTTCATCAGCAAGAGGTATATCAACCTCTAATTCAACATCCATGTCACAAGACTGTTGTCCCAAGTATTGGGGCTTTTCGATCTGGTCCTCTTGGTATGCTGGGTCTCCAACGTTGAATGTATTTCTAGATTTAATCTTGCATACTGCCCACCAGTCAAAGCGATCTCTACGACGCCTTGGGTAGCTTGTATAGTAGACTTGAACAGCCTGACTTGCTATCGCAAACGTGTCGGACCCTCTATACCTCCTGCGATGATTTATATCGATGAATCCAAATTGTTTATCGATTCTCCAACCGATATTTGGTGTCGTATCGAACCACTCACATTTGAACATAACAATATGCATATCAAATGGGACACTATATTGTAATTCTACAATATCCCGAAGTACTCCATAATAGTCAAAGTCCGGCTCGTCGTCATAGATTGTGCCTCTTATGCAAACACCAGAATCCTTCGTACTGAAGCCGTCATTGAGAAATTCGGCATTTATAGGATGTTGAGTTGTCTTAAACTTGAAGCCATTAACGACATAGCCGGGCCAAGTCTTTGCATGCTTCTTCGGTCCCAATGACAAATAACGAATGCTCTCATTTGTGAGTGTACTTGGTTCAGCTAATAAAACCTGTAAACTTTAAATGTTTTAGTTGTATATATATATTTAAATGGTAGCCGCATAACATATTATCTCAGTTACTTACGTAATCTCGAAACCATGACGGAAAGGTAAAATCAACCTCTCTTTGAAGTCCCTCATCGGTAATATCGGGTGTCCTTATTTTGACTTCATCTCTAAATACACTGTTAGAGAGAATAAAAATTAGTGTAGTCACTTACCTCACCAAAATAGAGATTATAACGAGGTGTAGTCACTTACTTCTCCAAATCTCTCACTTCTTGTATGTCACAATTTAACAAGATATATCGGTGAGCGGCATCATACTCATCGTCACTCAACCACCGTTTCTTACTAGCCCCAATAGGCTTGCCCCCCCCTCTCCCACCCCCCTGCCCAGACCACCCCCCCACCCCTGCCCGACCCCCTCCCCGACCCCCCCTGCCCCCTCTCCCACCCCACCCTTGCCCCGACCACCCCACCCCCTACCCGAACCCCCCCTGCCCAGACCATCCCCCCACCCCTGCCCGACCCCCTCCCCAACCCCCCTGCCCCCGACCACCCCACTCCACCCTTGCCCCGACCACCCCACCCCGTACCCGAAACCCCCCTGCCCCACACCCTCTCCGACCACTACGACAGCCCCCCAACCCCCCAAATCGTAAAAGAGAGAGAGAGAGAGGGAGATAGAGAGAGAGAGGGGAGGAGAGAGAGCATACCTTAGAGAGAGAGAGGGAGATCGCGGGTCGGAGAGAGCGAGATCGTCGGAGAGAGGGAGAGGGAAGAGAGAGAGTGTTTTGGGGGGGAATAAAAATTTCCCCCCCGTCGGTTCAATTTAAGTTAGGGTACAGAAATTAGCGACGGAGTAGCGACGGATTATTCCGTCGCTAAGTAGTCAGTAAATCTCGCGCCAGAGTAGCGACGGATTATTCCGTCGCTAAGTCGTCGGTCAAATCTCGTGCCAATATTTTAGGCTTTTGCCGCCAAAATATGCGACGTTCTAGCGACGGATATAAAACCGTCGCTACTTGGCCGACGACCTATCGACGGCGTAGCGACGGATATGGACATAAAAAAATAAAAAAAATTGTCCACTGCTTTCCGTCGGTATTTCGTCACAAATCCGTCGGTGATTCGACGGTAATAGCGACGAAAAATTTCCGTCGCTAAATGGCCGTCGCTAAAATGCTGTAATTTGGTAGTGTACAGCACACGCACGCATACAGTACACGCACGGTGCACACGAAAATACGTGTCCGACATGACACGAGGACTCGTCAAACTTTACGAGCCTCGTGCCAGTCATTGACACAAGCCCTATGCCAAAAATTTCGTGTCGAAGTCGCGTGTCCAGCGCGCAGTAGCCCCCGAGTAGCAGGGGAGCTACAGTGCCGCACGCACGCCCCCGACTTACGTGTTCCCATGTCCCCACGACTCGACACGACACACAATACAGCACACGACACTGGGAATCCTTAGACGACACCTAGGGCTAATTTTCTATTCATTTAGAATCGAAAATCTCGAACGAAATGTCCTTTGAGACATTTCGTCGAACACCTAAACTACTCCCTGATACGTGTCCGATACGGACACGAAATGGGTCCAAAACCTAGGGTTAGCCTATCCTACTGTTAGATGAGGGCTAGGGCTTCCCTAAAATGATTTTTAACAGATTTTAGGAGCAATAGATAGGATTATACCTCTATGTGCACAAGCTCCCAAGAAGCCTCAAAGGAATGATTCCTCAAACCACCCAAAGTCCTCCAAATTGATTCCTTCCTGTCAAAACTTATTACAAACAGCAAGAACATGGTATTTAGGTCCTATTGCAATTTATTAGAGGGAAAAAGGATTTAATTTGGATTTAATAGGAATTTTTGAAGATGGAACTCACCTCTTTCCTCCAACTTTTGATAAACCCTAACAAAGAGGCTAGCCCTAAATTCTAGGAGAGTATTTATAGAGGGGAGGGCTGTCTCTTGGCCGGCCATAGGGCCCTAGGACTAGGGTTTTGCCTAGTTGGTTGAGTCCTAATTGGTTTAAGTCATGATTATGACTTGTGACTTCACAAGCCATTCTTAGACCAACTAATTCCGATTAGCCCCAAATCAATTCTAATGAACTTGAAATGACTAACTTAGGTCACACTAGGGTTTCTTAACCTAACCAAGATGTCTTGACCTAGGTTAGCCAATAGGACAGTCTCCTAGTCAACATGAGTCAAAATCTAAAACTAGCACAAATCAATTATACTAAAAATTATCTAAAAATCACATTAATTATAATTAATAATAATAATCCCAAAATAATTCCAAAATTTTGAAAATGACCAAAATACCCTCAAGCTAGAAAAGTGGCAGTGACAAATCTACCCCCCTTAAAATAATTTCGTCCTCGAAATTAAAAGGCAAAACTAAACTGCTAAGAATGATAGAAAAGTATACCTCAAGGTCCAAAAAGATAGGGGTACCGCTCGCGCATCTCATCCTCCCGCTCCCAGGTAGACTCTCCTGGAGAATGATGCCTCCATGTGACGCGTACCAAGGGTATCACCTGGTTCCTCAATACCTTCTCTCGGCGATCCAGAATCTCCACAGGTTGCTCTGGATAACTGAGAGTAGGTCCAACCTCAATTTCCGAGTGATCGAGCACATGGCTAGGGTCAGCCACGTACCGTCTCAGCTGTGATACGTGGAATACGTTGTGGACGCCCACTAGTGCAGGTGGCAAGTCTAGCATGTATGCCACGTCACCGACTCTCCCGCTGATAACGAAAGGGCCGATGAAGCGTGGGCTAAGTTTCCCACCTCCACCAAAACGTATCGTACCACGAGTCGGAGATATTCGCAGAAAAACCATGTCTCCAACCTAATCACAAGCAAGGTCTCAAGTTACTAAAAAATCAAACATGATCAATCAAACAAAACTAAATACAACCTAATTCTAATCCTACTCTAAATCTGTACCTCAAACTCCAGCGGCCTCCGGTGGCTATCGGCCCAGTGCCGATGTATGTCCTGCGCCACGCAAAGTCTGTCCCTGATGTGCTTCACCTTCTCGGCTGTGTCAACAACCATCTCTGGTCCCAGTAAAGCTCGCTCTCCAACATCATCCCAAGATAAGGGTGTACGACACCTACGCCCGTACAGAGCCTCAAACGGTGACATCTCAATGCTAGCCTGAAAACTGTTGTTGTAAGTAAACTCCACCAAATACAGGTGATCCTCCCAGGAACCTCCAAAATTCGGGACGCACGTCCGCAGCATATCCTCAAGGGTCTGAATAGTCCTCTCTGACTGTCCGTCCATCTGGGGGTGGTATGTAGTACTGAACTTGAGCTGAGTGCCCAAGCTAGTCTGCAGACTCCTCCAAAAATAGAAAGTAAAGCGGCTATTCCGATCTGAGACTATGCTGACGGGAACTCCGTGAATCCTGACTATCTGCCTCATATACAACTCCGCCAGCCTCTCTGTAGACGTACCCACCTTGAATGGCAAGAAGTGGGCCGATTTGGTCAACCTGTCAACGATGACCCAAATCGCATCTTTTTTTCCTGGTGTACGGGGCAATCCTGATACAAAGTCCATGGTAATATGCTCCCACTTCCACTCTGGAATGGGCAGCGGCTACAATAATCCTTCAGGCCTCTGTCTCTCAGCCTTGACCTGCTGACAGATCAAGCATCTAGCTACGAAGTTGGACACCTCCCTCTTCATCCCGTACCACCAGACATGCTCTCGCAGATCCCTGTACATCTTGTTGGCACCAGGATGTATAGAGTACTGCGATCTGTGAGCCTTCTGCATAATCTGCTCTCTGAGCTCCCCGCTGGGCACACATAACCTGGCACCGTGCCTCAGGACACCATCCTCTGAAAGTGAGAACTCAAAATCCTCCACTCCCATACTGATCTGCTCTCGGATACACCGTAGAGCCACATCATCAAACTGTGTCGCCTTGATCCTGTCCATCAAGTCCGACAGTATCTGAAGGCCCCATAACTGCATCTGTACTCCTGGCACCAACACCTCGATCCCAAGGCTCTCCAAGTCTGCAAGCAGGTGTCGATCCATAGTCAAACACATGGCTGTCGGATACCTACTCAAGGCATCGGCAACCACGTTGGCCTTCCCCGGGTGATACTGGAGTGCGATATCAAAGTCCTTCATCAGCTCAAGCCACCTGCGCTGCCTTATGTTCAACTCCTTCTGAGTGAACACATACTTCAAGCTCTTGTGGTCTGTGAAGATCTCTACCCTCTCGCCATACAGATAGTGCTTCCATAACTTCAAAGCAAAAATCACTGCCGCCAGCTCCAGGTCATGGGTAGGGTAGTTCTTCTCATAAGGACATAATTGCCTGGAAACATAGGCAATCACCTTTCCATGCTGCTGCAAGACACAACCCAGCCCCTTCCCTGAAGCATCACTATAAATAGTGAATCCACCCGATCCTGAAGGCAATGTTAGAATCGGAGCTGTCGTAAGCCGCTTCTTCAACTCATCAATAGCTGCCTGACACTCCTCTAACCAAACATACTCAGTATCCTTCCGGGTCAACCGTGTCAACGGCTCTGCAAACCGGGAGAAATCCTGCACAAATCTCCTATAGTATCCTGCCAGCCCCAGAAAACTCCTGATCTCTGCCACTGAAGTCGACGCTGTCCAAGCCTCAACTGCTACAATCTTCTTGGGGTCAACTGAGATACCATCTCCAGTCACTACATGCCCCAAGAAGTCCACCCGGTCCAAGAAAAACTCACACTTGGAGAGTTTTCCATAAAGCTGCTCCTGCCTGAGAGTCTCTAGCACTATCCGTAGATGCTCCTCGTGCTCCTCCTCTGTCTTGGAATATACCAAGATATCATCAATGAACACCACCACGAACTTGTCCAAGTACTGGTGGAACACCTTGTTCATTAGATTCATAAACACTGCTGGTGCATTGGTTAGCCCAAACGGCATAACCAAAAACTCAAACTGCCCGTACCGCGTCCTGAAAGCGGTCTTGGGGATATCCTCCCTCTTCACCTTCACCTTGTGATAACCCGACCTCAAATCAATCTTGGAGAACACCCGAGCTCCGCTCAACTGATCAAACAGATCATCGATCCGCGGCAGTGGGTATCTGTTCTTGATCGTCAGGTTGTTAAGTGCCCTGTAGTCGATACACATCCGTACCGACCCATCCTTCTTCGGTACGAAGAGTACCGGTGCACCCCAAGGTGAAGAACTAGATCGAATGAAGCCCTTGTCATGCAGCTCATCCACTTGCTTCTTCAGCTCCACCAACTCGCTGTTGTTCACTCGATAGACATGCTGAGATATCGGTTCCGTGCCGGGAACCAAGTCTATCGAGAACTCCACATCTCTGTCCGGTAGAAGCCCCAGCAACTCCTCTGGGAATACATCCATAAACTCTGCGATCAAGGGATGCGGAGCCACCTGCTCCTCAACTGAAGCTCCACAGAAGACGCCACTATCCTGCTCTGCCTGCAGCCGGGAATACTCAAACTCCGGCTCTCCTGGAGCCCCGAACAAAACTCTACCCCCACGGCAATCAATGCGGGCGAGGTGTCTACTCAGCCAGTCCATACCTAATACAATGTCGTAGTTCGATAATGGCATGACTAGTAGACTCACCCCCAACTCTCGGCCTCCCAAAATGACACTCCGCCCTCTGCAAACATCACTCACGAGGATGACCCCACCCCCGGTCGTGATCTTGCAGGTCCTAGGCAATGGTTCAGAAATCAAACTGTGTCTAATAGCATATGATACAGACACAAAACTGTGGGAAGCCCCGAAATCAAAGAGTGCAAATGCTGGAAGGGAGTCAAAAAGAACCGAACCTGCTATCAGCTCTCCGATGACCTCAGCTGCCATGGCGAAAGCTCGCCCCTGCTGTCCACCCCGTGCCTGCTGCTGGTGCTGCTGGAACCTCTGCTGCTGGGTCTGCTGGGCTGGTCCCCTCTGCTGGCCTGCTGGAGCCTTGGCTGCCCCAGCTCCTCCTGGTATCGGATGCACCGACGCAACTGGACACTTTCGCATCTGTTGGTCTGCTGATCCACACATCAAGCACCTCCCGAGCCTCTTCCTGCACTCGTCCCACTTGTGCCCAGGCTTCTTGCAGAAGGTGCAACTAATAGTCTGCTGCCTGGGTGTCTGCTGCCCCCTCTGATGCTAGTGCTGCACCTGCTGGAAAGGTGCACGGCCCTGCTGCTGAAACTGTTGCACTGGCCTCTGATGCTGAAACTACTGCTGGAAATGAGGCCTCTTGGCCTGCCCCTGACTGCTACTGCCTGACTGAAAATCGCGACCTCTCTTCTGCCTCAGTCCCAGGTCGTCTTCCGCCGCCATGGCCCCAGAATAAATCTCAGCAAAAGTAGCATTTCGGTTGCTCTTAGTCAGCGACCGAATCTCCCTAATCAAACCTCGGTGAAACTTCATCGCCTTGGTCTTCTCCGTCAGATCATCAATAAACTGGGCCAGTCGACAGAACTCCCCGGCATACTCAGCAACTGTCTGGTTCCCCTGAACCAGAGCCTCGAACTGCACCTCGATCCCACCCAAGGCTACATCGGGAAAGAACTGCTCCTTGAACAGCTCCTTGAACCGGGCCCAAGTCTGGCCCTCCACCCCCACTCTGGGATCAGTCTGGTACCATGCACGGGCCAAATCCTGCATCTGGCTGCCCGCTGCCTCAATATGAAGCCGAACTGGTATCTCTGTCAGTCGGAAGATCTCCTCTATGTGCTCAATCCAGTCATCGGCATAGTGAATGCCCTCCGTGCCCAAGAACTCTCGAGGGTGCATCTTTTGGAAGTCCTGAATATCCTTCTCCCTCCGACGGGGCTGCTGCTGAGTCCCCTGACCTGTCACCATCTCAACTGTCGTGCGTACCAGCTGGTGTGCCTCATCAATCCCCTGCCTGAAGTCTACAGTCTGCCTCTGATCCCGCTGGTACGAGGACTCCAGAATCCACTATACGAAGGAGAAGAGATGGGCAGCATCTACCATCCCCGCAGGCGGAGGGTGCTGCGTGGGAAGGATCTCTGGCATCACAACTGGCCTCCTGACTGCTGGAGGTGCTCCTCCAAAAGTGGCAGAAACTTCCACTCCTGAGGGCTGTACTGGCACTGTAGCACCGGGAGCTGGATGCTGGACACGAGAGGTGGCAGACCCCTCTCCATCCTCTTCCGTCACTGGGCGATGCGATCGTGTCTCAACCATCCTGGTGACACAGATCAAATAAGAAGCAATTAGTGAGAATGAGTCGAAAAATCAAGGAGGATAATTTAAATTTCTAAGAAAGATAATAAGCAGCAAAATAGATATACGGAATCTGATAAGGAATTTTCCTAGTGTGATTGAGGACCTTCAAAAAAATATATGCTAATTTCTACTGCAGGCTGCAGCGACATTCTAGTTCGAATACCACTACACTTATATCCTAGACCTGCATGGGCCACCACTAAAAATGTGTCACGACCCGCACCCTAGAGTAAGGGCACGAGACGTGGGTACGTCCAGCCTACGCCGTAGTGTCGGCGGTAGAACGCTGTCCTAGGTCACAACAACTAACAATTGAAGGTAAAAACAGTTATACTCCCCGGATGGGGTGACATAACAGAATATAAACTCAACCACAGCTAAGGTAGAACAGGTAAGATAGATTGATAATGAAAGATAAAATAATATCCAGAACAAAGAAACACAAAGATACAATCCAGAATTCTAAGTGTCTAAAATAGTACATCCCAGAATATCTCAAGTCTAATACAGTAATCCAGAATAGAAAAGACAGTCCTAGTCTAAAGGAGTGTCATCTACAGCTAGTGGCTCCTGCTGCTGGTCCAAGTCCAGGCACTCGTCTAGTGTAGCACCGTAGTAAATAGGACAGAACGCCTCAGCCTCGTCCTCTGTAATATTTCAACAGGTCCAGTCAGGACAGGAGCGAGCACAGTACATCTCAACAAATCATAGCAGGTCAGGATATATAATCATGCTTATAGAGTAAAATACAAGAAACTGAAGAAATATGATAAACATGAAAGACTGTAAATAAATAGCTACAGTATATAGAGAACTAGCAGTGTCTAGTGATTCAGAGCACAAGATGGTTATGTAAACAGCACGATGTTGTACACGAGTAATCTACAGAGGTTGTACACGAGTAATCTACTAGATTGATTATATAACCACTTCTACTCCCCCGCCCCAATCAATACACAAGGATCCAGCTATGATATGTTATTGCACACGAAGTATAGTCGCACACGAGATCATATGAGCACATGAGTATACACGATTTCACACGATTTGTACACGAAAAGCACGAACACAAGGAGTACACGATGCTCATGATAAAGTACACGAACACGAATACCTGATGTATCCGCTAAGGGGATAACATCGCAGAACAAGATCCATATAGTACTAATCCGTGTTTCCGACGTGTCAGCATCATGTATAGTAATCTAAAATAGGAAATATACTCCTAATGTAGGATATGAAATGATCAGAGAATGTACTCGCCTGTATCCTGAGAATCTGGAGAAAATATACTGTCCGAGGAGTGGTGTCTATCTACTATAGAACAGTACAAGTCACTATGAGTCTACAATGATAAAACAATGCAAATTAATACATTCTACATGAAACTAGGTCAATCTAGACCAAAGTCAACTCTTGGTCAACTCTGGTCAAACCAAAAGTCAAACCTAGTCAAATAGTCTAATCTAGGTCTAACCAACTATTCTAGGTTCTAACAAGTCTACTCTAGGCAATACCATGTCAAGCCATGCCTATATACATAACCAATAGGCCATCTATACACTATCACCCAATATTATAACACATCACTAATATCCCATATTTATATATACAATCATATTCATAATGTATCATGTATATATATATTACATTCATTTCATACATTCCTATAGATAACTAATATGTATAGTTAAAATACTAGGATACATATATAGATTACAAGTGTAATGCATATATTATATATCTATAGGGAATGAGAGAAGGGACATATGAGTACACATTGTGTGTATGTGCTCATAAAATCAGAACAGTACAAACAGAAAAAACCCCTTCAACCAATAACCCCTTTTCCAAACACATGTTCGAAACAAATTACCACATTAAACCTAAACTAATATGTAACAAAATGTAACAGGGGTTTTAAACATCACATTTAGGATCTAATTAATCATTCAAACATAATTTAGAACATTTAAAACGATTAAAATATCAGAATATAAACACAGTACACGCACGCACATAGTATACGTACGGTGCACACAAAAATACGTGTCCGACATGACACGAGGACTCGTGAAACTTTACGAGCCTCGTGTTAGTCATTGACACAAGCCCTATGCCAAAAATCTCGTGTCGAAGTCGCGTGTCCAGCGCGCAGTAGCCCCCGAGTAGCAGGGGAGCTACAGTGCCGTGCGCACGCCCCCGACTCACGTGTTCCCGTGTCCCCACGACTCGACACGACACACAATACAGCACACGGCACTGGGAATCCTTAGACGACACCTAGGGCTAATTTTCTATTCATTTAGAATCGAAAATCTCGAACGAAATGTCCTTTGAGACATTTCGTCGAATACCTAAACTACTCCCTGATACGTGTCCGATACGGACACAAAATGGGTCCAAAACCTAGGGTTAGCCTATCCTACTGTTAGGTGGGGGCTAGGGCTTCCCTAAAATGATTTTTAACAGATTTTAGGAGCAATAGATAGGATTATACCTCTATGTGCACAAGCTCCCAAAAAGCCTCAAAGGAATGATTCCTCAAACCACCCAAAGTCCTCCAAATTGATTCCTTCCTGTCAAAACTTATTACAAACAGCAAGAACATGGTATTTAGGTCCTATTGCAATTTATTAGAGGGAAAAAGGATTTAATTTGGATTTAATAGGAATTTTTGAAGATGGAACTCACCTCTTTCCTCCAACTTTTGATAAACCCTAACAAAGAGGCTAGCCCTAAATTCTAGGAGAGTATTTATAGAGGGGAGGGCTATCTCTTGGCCGGCCATAGGGCCCTAGGACTAGGGTTTTGCCTAGTTGGTTGAGTCCTAATTGGTTTAAGTCATGATTATGACTTATGACTTTACAAGCCATTCTTAGACCAACTAATTCCGATTAGCCCCAAATCAATTCTAATGAACTTGAAATGACTTACTTAGGTCACACTAGGGTTTCTTAACCTAACCAAGATGTCTTGACCTAGGTTAGCCAATAGGACAGTCTCCTAGTCAACATGAGTCAAAATCTAAAACTAGCACAAATCAATTATACTAAAAATCATCTAAAAATCACATTAATTATAATTAATAATAATAATCTCAAAATAATTCCAAAATTTTGAAAATGACCAAAATACCCTCAGGCTAGAAAAGTGGCAGTGACAAAAATATATATTATTGTATGCTGAGTTAACCTATCAACACCACAGGCGTGGCTCGATAGACAGAAAAACATAGTGCGTGTCAAACACTAGATAGAACAATTAAAATGAATCGTACAAGCAAATGTATGAGTCGCTATAGAATATGGAATATCGTAAAGACGAGCGCCTCGATGCGCAAGCCATAAGAACATGGGATAACTGTATCGACGAGTGTCCCAGTGAATAAGTCATTCCGTGCTCCCGCGCACGAGTTAGCATGCTAGAACATTGAAAGACTATTTTGGCACGAGTGCCTCGGTGCACGAGCGATAGAACATTGAATACCTTATCGAGATGTGCCTCAGTTGCACGAGTCGGAAGGATTGGAACATAAGTATAACGCGTTGAATACTAAGGCGTAGAATATGGAAATACGGCTTCGAGGCGTACATTGAATGCACGATACAAGAAAAGATGGCGAATGTGCGCAGATGCACAATACCTATAAAAGGTGGCGTCATTGCGACGAGGAGAGTAGTTGTGGCACGGATGTGGCATAACTGTCGATGCGGCATGGTGCCTTCGAAATGTTCGTGGCCTTCGGGGCGTTCATTGAGAACATTGGGGCATTGTGCCAATTAAAATAAAAATAGACAAACTTGCTTGGTTGTATGAAAGATAAGATGCATTGCATGGTCAAATGGACTTAAAAATATAAAGAAGCCTGTGCATGGGCATCCCTCGAACGTGGCGTGCCAGGGCGCTGAGACCGTTCGGCCTAGGAGGGATTGCGTTTACGGTATTGTTGGTGCACTTCATTTAGACGGGTAGCGACCTTCTACTGAATGTGATAAGCCACTTGCTGCAACTATTTCGGTGGTCCTCTGATGTTTGGGTTAGCAACCGCACAGAGTTATCATCGTCTTATGTTTCGATTTGATAAATATAAGTCCATTCTAGCCCGAAAAACTAGTGACCTTCATATAGTTAAGGGCGATGGGTTGAAAGTGCAAGGTATACATACATCATGCACATATAGATCCTGAATAGAGGGCACATATAACATGACAGAGAAAGCTAATAGGCATATTCACCTTGCGTCGGTGCAAGGGCAAGTGCGTCGATATTGGTAAGAAGTCACGTAACAACACCGAATTGCTATTGGTTGCATGTTTCTATATGCGAATCGAATAACAGGCTTTCCATGATAACATGCTTTACAGTCTTCGAATATGCCATAAACTCATCATATGGAGAACATAGAAAGAGAACTAAATTGTATGTTTGCATGAATCAATACAATACTAAATGTCGGTTTTTTAAGTGAGTTTTTTATCAATACAACGAGGACGAAAGTACTAATCCCCTACTAATTTGCTAGCAGGTTCAGGGATTAGTCTGCTCGCGGTGGAGCTTCGTCTGAACGCGTTAAGGCTTGGAATGCCACAGCTTATTGAGGCGTGCAACCATATTGACGCTCGGACATGCAACCAGATTGATGCGGCCGAGATATAGAATGTATGATATATGGAACGATAAAATCTTTTGTGGTCAAGAGAGAACCTGAGTGTTGCAGCTAATCTGGCATATATTGTTGGGCTATCGAAAGACTTTGTAATCTCATTTCGAATATCAATAAAAGAGAATTGTTTCGTATACTCTATTTTCTTTTGTTGTTAATATCAACTCAAAGATAACCATTTCAGAACTTGTCATCTTGCCTTGCACAAGCGTAACTCCAGGCTCATGCGGCATCACGCCCCCTGCAAGGACGATGATTCAGGTGATTCCGGGTCGGGGCGTGACAAATTGGTATCAGAGCTCTAGGCTCAATTTCCTCTGGACGCCAGCTTCATTTCAATTCCAAAGGGGTACCCACCACCAATCAAATCACTCTTGACTCTACTCAATGCCGCAATGGATGTTCCATACAATAAGTCTAATACAAATTATGTAACTTTGTCGCGTGTTGTTTTGGAAATTACATGGTGTTTGCTAAAAAAGTCGTGAAAGGTTTGTTGCTGTAAGTACAACAAGTTGCGAGATGTGAATTCAAGGATTTATTGTTGCGGATGCAACACGTCGTGAATTGTAATTTGAGATGTTCGTTGTATACAACGATCGATATGAGAAATATTGGTTGCATCAATACAATGAAAGTCGTGGAATGTTGCTGTGACAATTGCCACGCGTTGATTATAAATGATGCGTTGTAAAGAAAATAAAAGTTGATATGGAATGTGTCGAACGGATTCACATATTGATTTTGAATGTGCGTTGCGATAAAAGTGATAAGTCAATATCGAATGTGTTGAACGAATTTGAGCATTGACTTTGAATGTCGGGAATAAATAGTTGCACGAGGTGCAATAGATGTCGAAAATAAATTATTGCATGATGTGCAATACTTATCAAAAGTAAATTATTGCACTTGGTGCAACGCATATCAAAGTGAAATCGCTGCATGAAGTACAACAGATATCGAGAATGAAGTGTTGCATGATATGCAATGGAAGCAACTGAAATCATAAATCGGTAGAAACGAAATCACTTCGGTTGCGCACCGAGCTTGTGTTGGCAAATGAATGCATTGGCCGAGCTATGTCGGATTTTGAATAATTAAAGAGTTATGGTTGTGATCGGTATGATCATTGCAGAAATTATGAGTCGGAATAGAATGTTGGTTCATACGGAGTATGTTGCGACGGAAGTAACTTGATTTTCGAGTGGTATATGGCATACCACCGATGCAATGAATGGCTCGATTGTATATGCAATACAACTTGTGCGATGGGTTGCATCGACGCATTGTGAGAATTGTAAAAGATTCGTCCGCAACGGACGGGATAGCACCGAGACTCGATTGAGATTTTGTATGACAGCATGTTGATGCAAGTGTTCTTCGATGATCGGTTAGAACGGTAAGGCGGGACTTGTATCATTGAGTGATACGTCGATTGAAAATCTTATGTGTTGGTCGAATGACAGAAAACTAGCAAAATGATTATGCCTTGAGGCAACAATCGGATCGATGGGTTAGGAAACTTGAAACGCTATAATCGAATCGCACGACTTGCGATCTCGATAGAAATATTGGGCGAGGCAAAATATAATCGGATCACACGATGTGCGACTACGGTGAAGAGTTTGTTGATGCGAATAAATAGTGCCCAAGGGATAGTTAGTTACGTTACGGCAAAACTCCTTTGAGTACGATTGAAAACACGTGAAACTTAGAGGGCGAGATCGTATGACTTGAGGGTTCGATGTTGGATAATCGGTAACTCAGTTACGCGATCAAAGTATAACGGGACGCGACAAATCATAAAATGAGTTGATGCGTATGGAAAAGTTTGTTGAGAACTTGGATGTATGCGATACGAGTTAAGTTGACGTTGGAACGGATTTGAAGTCTACCCTCTTGCTATCGAAATTGATATGAACTATCAAAATTGATACGCCAAGAAACGTAAGCACGATATGAGAAAACACAACGGGGTAGGCCTATGATATCGAGATTTTCGGAAATAACAATACAAGAATGAACGAACTTGGTTGATCATAAATTTTGTGATTGATCCGGGCGAGACTATAAGTCATCGACGATTGTTCCATGCTTGTAGCATCTTGTGTGTCGACCGCAAAATATGATAGACTCGAACTCAATACAAGTAGATGCGTCGTGAATAGCATAATCATCGACGGTAGTGCATGACTTTACTCGGAGGATAGTTGCGCATCAGTTGTGCCGAAAGAAATGGTTTTTGTCTGAAATTTGGATAGTCGCATAGAAATCGTCGAAACGTGATTTGGCTCCGAAATAAGATATAGCATGGTTCATAGTACTGTCCTTCGGTGATGATCCATAATTATCGAGTGTAGCTTCGGGGCAGTTGACCCTAGAAGACTTGACCGCAAAATCAAATTGAACGTTGGAGACCGTAAGATGACCCATGCGGTATCGCATATAAAATTGCATCGATAACAAATACAATATGGTGCATATTGACGATAAGTCTAGGCGATCGAGAATTGTTGGAACAACTTTCGATTGAGAATGATATAGATAGATTTTGAGTATTTATCGGATGAATACTTGAATGGTTATGTTGGTCGGCGATCGAACTAGAAATTTACCAATGAACTTGGTGATTCGGATAGGCGATTGCGAGAATCGTGCTATGCACGAGAGAGAACGATAAGGGAATTACTTATGAGTTATGTCGTTAGATTTGGACTCATCTTGCAATTGAGCTTGCATGAATCGAACTTATATTCGATGTTACGAGACGGATAAGTTGGGAATTTGGCTAGTGAATTCCTACTCGTTAGGAATCGAATGTAAGACGCATCGTAAAGACCTTCGTGTTAAGGCGAGTCGTTGCCTTGAGCATTATCAACTTGAATTAAACTTTGTGTCGGATAGATTGTGGCCTTTGTGCAATGTCAATTTAAAGTTGCGTCGGAAAAATTTGAGTACGGTGTCTAGGTAAGTAACCTAGCGGGTGTAGTCCTGAATGTTGATGCAATTACAAGTCAACAAAGAAAATCGTATCGAGATAAGTTGCATAGCCAGACTTCGGAAATAGTTGGGTAGCGACGTCGAACGCAAGGCATTGCGAAGACTCGTTGTGATCGGATGCGCGACGGCTTGACGCGACGCATAGAATTGATAGTCCCGATGAAACTTACAAAATAAGAAATACGATTTTTGAATCATATCATGTATTGACTTTTGTTGGACGATCGAGTATGTATCAATATGCATGTGTGCTAGAATTGCGAGAACAAGCACTAGAGACAGGTCCGACCGAGAGTACGAGATGGCGAGTAATTGAGAATAAGAAGTTACATATTTGCTTTGTTCCGATATCCTACAACTAAGCTTGCCTGAAATGCATATATTGGTGGGACGCCTAAAATATGTGTATGATTTCAAACTAAGTTGTATGATCCAAACGATAGTGAGACGAGATCGTGGAACGATCTAGTGAAACCCTTGGAAATTTAGTATTGGTTTCGGTTCGAGGATGAACCTTATTTTGAGTGGTATATTATGTAATGCCCCACTCCGCACGGTACATTATGTTGAGTCATTGACTCAAAGAGTCGTGTTGACTAAATAAGATGTATCGATGCGAATTGATACAAGAGTTACGTTATCCCGAGCAACACACCGAACTAAGTCGATGCAAAGAGTTGCCTTGTCCCAAAGAATGCATCGAGTTGAATCGATGCAAAGTATCGCATTGCCCCGAAGGATAAGTGCATTGAATCGACTCGAAGATTCTAAGAAATCGAATCGACCAAGGCGCAAGTCCGAATTGATGCAAGTATTGATTTTAGTTGGTTTCATGTGCAGGCTATACGTTTACGTTAAAATATTAGAGGTCGACATTCTGCCTTATTCAGAAAGGGGTCCACGATCGTCGCCTCGCAATGGACTGAGACTTGGGCACGGTAAGCCAAATCAAACGTATAATTCAATGAAGCACGAAGTGCTCGAATGGCTAAGTCAGGAGAGTTGGCCGTGCAACAAAGTTATGAAATCGAACCGCATCGCCTCGACAAAACGACAAGGCATATCGACTCAAGGTGGAGGGACATTGACTCTCTTTCATACTCCTTCATGCCTAAGTAAAATATATATCATTGTATGCTGAGTTAACCTATCAACACCACGTGCGTGGCTCGATAGAGAGATAAACATAGTACGTATCAAACACAAGATAGAACAATTAAAATGAATCGTTCAAGCAAATGTACGAGTCGCTATAGAATATTGAATATCGTAAAGACGAGCACCTCGGTGCGCAAGCCATAAGAACATGGGATAACTGTATCGACGAGTGCCCCAGTGCATAAGTCATTCCATGCTCCCGTGTACGAGTTAGCATGCTAGAACATTGAAAGACTATTTTGACACGAGTGCCTCGGTGCACGAGCGATAGAACATTGAATACCTTATCGAGATGTGCCTCAGTTGCACGAGTCGGAAGGATTGGAACATAAGTATAACGCGTTGAATACTAAGGCGTAGAATATGGAAACACGGCTTCGAGGAGTGCATTGAATGCACGTGCTAACCCAACGTATCTCACTCACAGTATCGTGTAATGATATGATAAGGCATATAAGTTATTATGAATAACATCACAACTTTTCGGGTATGTCTCATATATACGTAAGTCAAACACTCGCACACTCATTCAGGTAGCTACCGATGCGAGCTGTCCGTGTGTTGGTTTATATAGAGTTAGTTTGAGTCTAGCTAGTGACTTGCATTAAGATATATATTGTTCGAGTCATGGATATGACTAGTACAAGACGTGGGTGGGAAAGACTATTAGTAGACGTATGAGAAGCCACATATTAGCCTCGGTGGTTGTCCGGCTATGGTCCATAGTTTCTCGGTTATGATTGTATTGTTAGAGTATATATCCGGTAGAAGTCGCTAATCGTGCGTCAGAACACGGTCGGGAGGTCTGTTATTATATACATAAGCCTCTAGCGGATGCTATGCTTTATTCCTTCACCTAGTCATACGTACCAAAGTTGACTTCGACGTGCATACACATAGATGGTTTGTGAACCCATTATCATGTTTACTTACAGTTTATTATGGTATTGTTTCTTTTGTATCTTGCTACGTCCCTTTGAGGACCTGGTGATGTCTCCAGGTTGTTGCTGAGCTTATAGTATAGATAGGTGGATGGTATGATTTCGACTGTAGGGTTCAGTTATTGCTTGTAGCGTTACTTTTTTATTTTTTGTGCTATCCATTTTCTTTCTTGTTATATCTTACTTATTAGCCTAGTTTTGCAAACTTATGTTATTCTCGAGTTTGCTCGAACATGTGTATTATATGCGGCCGACTATATTACATGATGTTCTTTTTTGTGTTATTTATCTATATGTGGATTGAGACAAAGTTGAGACATTGCAGCTTTAGTTTACTTTTACAGCGTACTACGATTAGGTGATAAGTCCATTAAATTGTGATACTTATTCTAGCCGTACAGCTGGCATGCACATGCCTTGGGTTCCTATGTGTTTTGGAACTAGGCGTGACAGCTGCATGTATACGTAACCTAGTCCTAGGTATTTTAGGACTCGGGCGTTATAATATGTATCTTGTTACGTTCCTCTGAGGACCTGGTGATCTCTCCAAGTGTATAATCAAGACATTCTACAGAAGTACAGACCAAGATCATATTCTTCTTTTGATGGCCTTTGGTTCCTTCAGCGGATAGGTTATTTGGTTACTTATGTCTTCTCTATTTGTCGCTTAGTAGCGGATTTGTCACCAGCCAACTATCATTTTCCTTAAACACAGCTCATATATCAATTCAGTTGATTTATTTTTGAGATTTTTTTCGTTTATGTGGATGATATATAGTGTGCCAAGACTATGAAATATCTTTTTATAATAAGACTACAATTTACAGGTTATGTAACGCCCAATCCAAAAATACGCAGGACTAGGTAATGTACATATCAACCGTATAATAAATATATATAAGCTATAAAAGCATTAAGTAGACAGTCATGGCTCATAAAATCTCATCCACAAAATTAAAAGAATAAGATATTATAAAATCAAGTATGAAATTTCATTGTACAAGTTGCTGGATGGAGACAAATCTACTACCAAGCATTAAACTAGAAAGAAGAAAAATAAAAAATATAAGCAGTAAAGGATAATCCAAGGGCAAACATCGTCGATAGAAAAAGAAGATCACGACCATGGCTAGTACTCCTGGAGAAAGTCATGAACACCAACACCAGGAGAGATCAACAGGTCCTCAGAGGGACGTAACAAGATACAGCATGCCATATAAACTGAATATAAACATGTCATAAAGTCATAGATAAGAGTAAAATATTCTGAATCACAACATGGCCCAGATCCCATCATCGAAAAGTGTACCATACCTACAACTAAACAAGGACAATGTATGGTACACTACTCAACAATGAGACACTATCTCATGCCATGATTGGAATAGAGGGTGACAAGCATCAACAAAGGTCACCTAACCATTCTATTGTGATCATATAGTTAAGAACAAATCTTTAACGTATGGGCACTCTGGCTATAATGGGATCGGTATAGTTCCCACTTGGGGCACCAGGGGCCAAGTGCATAACATTCCAATAACGTCAATGGCCAACCTGAAAGGGTCATCTCACACCGTATCTCCAATGGAGCATCTGGGTTACTGTAAGAGAATATGCAACCGTGGCCCATACAATAAGAAACTGTCCTTTCTACCCTATGTACCTATCTATGTTGTACCCGCAACATAGTACCACTAATAACTGCTATGTTTTCTAGACTGTATCTATATTAGCAGTTATACCTAAGCATGTGCACAGGTATTCAATCAACATGCAAGTTCCCTCTATATGCTACTCATAACTCACAACACACAACTCGTGGCACACTCGTGTCAAGGTTTATCAAAATACACTAAACAAGAGGTAGTCCCTTAACGCTAGGTCTATATGCACTAATTATAAAGATAAGCAACAAAAATATGACTAACATTCTTGCACCATATATGACTTGGAAACACAATAAAATGAACAACAATAGATAATCATGGATGCAACTGGATGAACTGGAAATAAATAAACAGTAAATATGCAAAATATATATAATCAGTAAATATGGCAAGGTATATTGTCTGGTGTTAGTGCGATGATCTGACACGTCCCGATTTGTCCAATATCTATGGTTGATATGAAGGGGTCCAAATTTGCAGAAATAGGAGATATGATAAGTCATGATCTAGAGTTAACTATTAAGAAATTTATGAAATTTATCCATATACTATTTTTTAGAAAATATTTATGATAGTTGAAAAGTATATTTTTATTAGTCAACATATTTTTATATAAATATTTGAATATTTTAGTAAATAGTTTTAGGCAAAAATTCTAAGTTTGTCAAAATAAGATTTTTTTTATGTAGAAAAAAACTATGTTTTTATTAGACAAAAATATTTTAGACCAATATTATAGACATCTAGCAAATCATTTTAAATAGACCAAAATAATTAATAATATATTTCTAGGGTTTAAAAACTCAATTTCTAATTAGATAGGAAAATACTTTAAAAATATTTTTTAGCTTTCCTAAACCAAAATTTGAAAGTAGCTTTCCTAAACCCCCAAAACTAATATCATCAAAAACACCATATTCTATCATTACATGCAATTTTTTCCCCTTAATTTCACCGATTAGTGTTTATCCCAACTTTCACATATATGTCTTATAATCGCAAAGTCATCATATCCGACTATACCATTAATCTTCTCTATAGGATTTTCTAATCTAGTCCCGTTATAACTGAAGGATGTCATGATTCAATTTCTATCTTCGCACAAGGAAAACATATTAAGAACAAGGTTGTATGAATCACGGAGGATTTTAATAACTAGTCCTCAATGAGAGGGACAATTTAATTGAGAGAGACAAAATGAATATGGTTCAACCTAAAGACCATGGTATGTTTGGGTGATCGACGAAGATTTAATTTAACGCACGAAATGAGGAGTATTAAGAATTAAGAGATCGAGATGAGAATAATTTGAGACTCATGAGATATGGTTCTTTGAGAGAAGAGAGTCTCCTAGGTTGGGGTACGATCAAGGAAACAATTCCAATCATTCTCAAATTTCAAATGATTAGAAGATAATGATAATAGATCTAGGGTTGAGGGAAAAGATGAGTAATAAAGACGAGAATGTAGTTACTTGGCTTGGTCGATGACTAACTACCCGTGTGTATATACAACTGTCATGGCCATAGATGATATGGCAACTAAGGTGGGACACTCTAATCTTATTAGGGTGACGTCATGTCCTTCTTGGGTTCCTGTCAAGGCAAAATTCACTTGCTCCAAAATTTAAATCATTAAATTCAAGTTTCCTTAACGGTTCCTCAATAGATATAAAATAACCTACCAAATTCCTTAATCATCTTAGATCGTCAAGCATAACTTATAATTTCAAATCTCTTCTACCTCATACTCATGAAATCAGATTTGATAAAAAATTATAAATTCCTTCTTTAGAATCTTTAATCTGTCCTTGAGATAAAACCTATCGTATCATAATTTTTTCTTATTAAAAGTTTGTCATTAGATTTTCTAACCTCAGAATTTAAATTCATTCTTCGATAAATTTCAAATCAAAATTCTTCAACTGAAAAAAATAAATCGCATATGACAAAGTTGAAATATAAATTACATCTTCAAGGTACTCTTCTCCTCAAGACAATTTCATATCCTCAAGCTAAATTTTATTCCATACTCAAATAATTCATAAATAAAAATATTCAAAAATCAAAACCACTTTATTTTCTCAATATATATATATATATATATATATATATATATATATATATATATATATATATATATATATATATATATATATAAATTCGATCGATTTTCTTATAAACACCATCTAGCAGTCTCATCATCAAAATAAAAATTTTAATTATCATTCGGCATTGATAGTATCACTACTACCCAACATAGAATTCACTAATCTTTCACACAAGATCATACCTTAAGAAAAATTGTCTTAAACCATTTGAATTCGAAAAATTTAATGCATTCATAACTTAGATATTCCTTTCAGTGCATTCTTATTTGCCAAGGTAATCCTTCTAGCCATATAATTAACCTATGGGACATACAATAGTGTAGTCATCTTGCTAACCTCTATTAAGCACAAGAATAAGATTCATGGTAGAAAAGGATAAAGCAAGATGCAAGTCCAGCAGTAAAATGAGAGTTCGAAATTGAAATCAAGGAGATTAAGCACGTGTATGAGATCCTAGACTATAATCCTATATACATGCTTGCTTGGTACATTGATGTAATCAAACAATATATTTGTTGACCTGCATGAGCCACCACCAAAACATGTAATGCTCCAGTCCCAATATACGTAGGACTAGATAACGTACATGCCAGCCGTATAATAAATATACGTAAGTTGTAAATGCAGTATATAGACAGTCATGGCTCACTAAATCTCATCCACAAAAATAAAAAAATAAAGATATTATAAAATCAAATATGAAATGCTATTGTACAAGTTGCTGGATGGAGACAAATCTACTTCCAAGCATTAAACTAGAATGAAGGAAATAGCAAAATACAAACAACAAAGGATGATCCAAGGGCAAAAATCTTCTATAACAAAAAAGGAAGATAACGATCAGGGCTAGTACTCATGCAGAAAGTCATGAACACCTACACCTGGAGATATCACCAAGTCCTCAGAGGGACGTAAAAAGATACAGAAAATATGCCATATAAATTGAATATAAATATCTTACAAAGTCATAGATAAAAGTAAAATATTTTGAATCACAACATGGCCCAATATCCCATCATCGAAAAGTGTACCACACCTACAACCAAACAAGGACAAGGTGTTGCACACTACACTGCAATGAGACAATGTCTCATGCCATGATTGGAACGGAGTGTGACAAGCATCAACAGAGGTCACCTAACCATTTTATTATGATCATGCAGTTAAGAACAAACCTTTAACGCATCAGCACTATGGCTATAATGGGATCGGCATAGTCCCCACTTGGGGCACCAAGGGCCAAGCGTATAACATTCCAATATCGTCAGTGGCCAACCTAAGAAGGTCATATCATACCGTATCTCCAGCGGAGCTTCCGGGTTACTGAAAGTGAATGTGCAATCGTGGCCCATATAATAAGGAACTGTCCTCCCTACCCTATGCACCTATCTATGTCGTACCCACGATATAGTACCACTAATAACTGCTAAGTCTTCTAGACTACATATATATTAGCTGTTATACCTAATGCAAGCGCATAGGTATTCAATCAACACACAAGTTCCCTCTATATGCTACCCATAACTCACAACACACAACTCGTGGCACACCCGTGTCAAGGATTATGAAAATGCACTAAACAAGAGGTAGTCCCTTAACGCTAGATCTATATGCACCAATTAAAGATAAGAAACAAAAATATGATTAACATTCTTGCACCATATACGACTTAAAAACACAATAAAATGAACCATAACAGATAATCATGGATGCAACTGGATGAACTGGAAGTAAATAAACAGTAAATATACAGAATATATATAAGCAGTAAATATGGCAAGGTATCTTGTCTGGTGTTGATGCGATAATCTGACACGTCCCGATTTGTCCAATAGCGATAGTCGATATGAAGCAGTGCAAATTTACAAAAATAGGAGATATGATTACTCATGATCAAGATTTAACTATTAAGAAATTTATGAAACTAATACATATACTATTTTTTAGAAAATATTTATTATAGCTAAAAACTATATTTTTATTAGTCAACATATTTTTGTATAAATATTTGAATATTTTAGTAAATACTTTCAGGCAAAAACTCTAAGTTTGTCAAAATAAGATATATTTTTTTCACGTAGAAAAAAACTATGTTTTTATTAGAAAAAATATTTTAGATAAATATTGTGGACATCTAACAAATCATCTTAAGCAGACCAAAATAATTAATAATATATGTTTATGTCACGATCCGCACCCATTTTTCGGATACGAGACGTGTCCAAGCCAGCCTACGCCGCAGAGTCGACGGTAGAACGCTGTCACGGCCATGATGCTCAAAATCATAAAATAACAACTTTATTGCCCATTCACATTTTTAAGATTTATTACAACAATTACAAGATTTATATTGGAAAGAAAATACAATGTTCTTACACATTTGATGAAAATAATACCACCGCTATCTATTTCTAGGTTTATGTCTACAAGTACACCCGTATCCCCCAAAGCTAAGTGAATCCACGGCTAACATAAAAAATATTGGTTTCCAGTCAGAAATGGAACAAACACACAAACCGACGGCAATACGAAAACAAAATAGAATTTACAAGACATGCAAATAACATATGAGAGATGAAAATAAGAAAGTAACTGATGACATGGCAATTGGTGAAGAAGACAAGGAAAACAAATAAAATACAACTATCTATGTGGTTTGAAATATCAGTTTCGACATGTGAACGGCTAGGGGGTAAATCCGGCACCCTGCACGTGTCGTGTGTAGCTGCTATTCTCCACGAAAGATACGGAGGATAGTTTTGGGTAGTCTACATGTCTACTAAGATATTTCCCCTCCCGACTACTCCGTGTGACGAGCGTGTCAACAAGCAGCAAGACATATGTATAAACATGAAATGTATAGACTACTATGAATCGAAAAACAATCAGAAAGTACAATTACCTGTGGTCCTGAGGTGGTAAAATCGATAATTTCGTTGAGTCCAGGATAGTCAAAATAGCCTAGGTTCAACATAAGAAGTTAGGGCTTGCAAGAATTTAGGAACATATCATTGTCATGGTAAAGGTTTTACCTAATAGAGAATTTGTTTTATGAAAAGAATTTCTTAATAAGGAAAATGTGTTTAGAAAAATATTTATAAAATGCTTATGATATTTTGAAAACTATTAGTTAAATAATTCTTATATAAACACTGGAAAATCTTGGAATGTCATTTTAAGGCTAGAGCCCCAAAATAATTTGCTATAAAACCTTTTAAGCCTAATAGCCCATATGTTCCAAAGTACAAGCTTTTATTTGATACAACTAAATTTATTAATAGTTATAACCATTTGGAAAAATATTTATATTACTAACAAACCTTATTGGAACTAGCCCAATTTGAAACTAAATTTAGGGCCAAGCCCATTACATCCTTAAGCCTAAAATAATAATTTGTTTCAAAATATCATTTATATAGAGAAATAGAGTAGTTCAAATATTAAGATAAAAATTCTAAAAAATTATTTTAAGGATCATAGCTAATTTGTCAAATATAACTTTTAGGAAAAATCCATAATAATAATACGTATATATATTTGGAAACTATATATATGCCCCAAATTATTTATTTCATTAATTATAAATAAGATTCCTATTAATAATTTCTATTGGCCCAACAACCCAAAGCATTTTAATAACGACAGAAAATTTTAGAGCTTAAATCCCAAGTTTGAAATTGATTTCAGGGCCAGGCCCAAATTCTTTTATTAATTAAAATAACAAAATAATTGCTAAGGATACCAACTAGTAACAACAATAATAATCCTAATTATTATAATATAATATACAGATATACTTTATATAGTTAGTTTATTAACATAATAATATATATATATATATTTAATATTCATACTTTATCCTCTGCTTTCCCTTTCCTTGTTTATGTAAGAAAAGTAGAAGGAGAGAGAAATAGAGGATCAGAGAGAGAACAAGAGAAATCGAGAGGGAATAGAGAGGGGTGTGCAAGAGGGATAGGGTGAGAAATCACCTGCGGGCGGTGCCGCATCACGACGGATGAGAGGCGGCAGACGCTGCACGGGCTGGGACGTGCTAGGCCATAGAGTGTGCGACGAGCGGCTCGTGGATTTAGGGATCGGCAACTATCGGTGGCTCACGGGAGGTAGAGCAGTGCCAATAGAGCGGAGGACGCTCAAAGCTCCGGTCAGGCGGGGTGCACACCAGGGCTGCGATCCTGGCCAGGGCAGCTCACAGAGGATAAGGCTTGTCGAATGCGCCGGCGGCGGAAGGGCGAACGGCCGGAGACAGTGGTGGATAGAGGTTGGGTGACTCCAGCGCAGGACACTCGGACGATGACCTTTTGGCTGGCCGGGTCGATCGGTACGCCACGTTCGTCGAGTGGCGACGAGGAAGGGTTTGCGCGGTGAGATCTGCTGGCGTAGAGCTTCGTTGTCGGTGGCTGCCTATGGATACCGCGATACAGGGCGCCGACTCGCACGCGCGATAGGGCGAGCGGAAATCGGGGACGCTGGGGTGAAAGTAGCGACCCCCAGTCATGCGTCGACAGAGGTAAGGATTTTTGGGTTAGGGTGTCCGGAGTTGTCGGACATGGAGTTGAACATGTATTTGTAATATGGTGGAATAAGATGGATATGATGTGACATACAGATCCAGACACGGCTGACACACGGGCACTGATTTTGTGTATTGGCTGTTGGTGATGATGTCTGTGGCAGTGTGGCGATAGCGGATGGTTACTGATGATGAACGTGGTTGGTGATGGTGATTCATGGTGGTGGCGATGGTGTGATGGAGTCGCGGTGAGGCTGTAGGATGATGGTTCGTGGTGGTGGGATTGGTTTTGCTATGGTTATGTAGTCTGGTTGCTACGATTTGATAAGGACGAGAGAAGGCTTGGCCTTATTTATATTGGTATTGGGATATAAGGAAGATGGATACGATTTGATTCATGAATAATTGATCTGATTTAATTCATAAGAAGAGATAGGAGATTTGATTTAAACTTTATTTGGGAATTACCCTATTTTTATTATCATGAGGATTTGGAGAAATCTACAATCAAAACAAATAGGGATTTGAACTAGCGTTTGCAACCAAAAGGGATAACGCATGAACGTTTGAGTTGGTTTAAACAATATTTGAATTGGTTTTCTTTTTTTATACATAATCTTCCTTTATGATAATAGGATTTGCAATACTCTATTCCTATTAATTAACCCATAAAGAAAATAATTACAGATCAAAATATTTTAGTTAATGATTAGCAAAATAATTTAAATAATATTTTATAAATTTCAAGTCTAATTCAAAAATAGTTTATGTCTAATCTCACTGTAATGGAAATAATTTTTATAGAAAACAAAAATAAAATAAAATAAAACAACAACAAAAAATTTGAAAAAAATTCGGGAAGAGGAGTTACAAATCTACCCACCTTAATCGTCCTCGAATTTAAGGAATGGCTAGGACATACGGAAGAAAATAGGAGAAAGAAGAAAATACACATGGCTTAAGATAGAAATAGCTCGTTGGAATATTCGTCTTGTTTTGAATTCCGAGGAAGTTCTCACTTAGAGGTAGGCACCAGTGCTGGAAAAAAATGATAGACATAATGTTGCACGCTACCTTTTCAAGGTAACCAAAATATTCATGCCATGAAGGGCATAACGAGATCAACTCATGTCGAAGCTCTCTATTAGAAACATACAGAAGGTCGCCTCATCTCAATGTCCCATCAGGATGTATTCTCAATCATATCTGCTCTCATGCTTCGGTCCTCTCCCTAACTCTTCGAAACCTGGCATCTGTGGGAAGTGCCTTTTTGATCCTCTCTACCAGTGATGACTGTACTTAGAGATTGCTAGCACGCCATTAGTTCTGGGTAGTAAACCTCTATCCCAAGCTTCTTTAAATCTTACAATATCTTCCACTGTGTCGTCAAGAAATAGGCCAGGGGATTGCGGCTCAACGCATTTTCTACTACGTTAGCCTTGCTCGGATGGTAATACAACTCCAGCTCGTAGTCCTTCGTCAACTCTAACCATCGTCGCTATCTCATGTTCAGCTCCTTCTGTGAGAAGATATACTTGAGACACTTGTGATCAGTATAGATATCTACCTTCTCATCATACAAATACTCCAAAGCTTCAGAGCAAAAGCAACAGCGACGAGCTCCAAATCATGCGTCAAATAATTCTTTTCATGTACTCTCAATCTTTTAGATTCATATGCAACTATACTGCCATGCTACATCAAGACACATCCTAATCCCTTTTCGGATGCATCGTTATATATAAAAACCCTCCTGGCCTGATGGAATGGTCAAGATTTGTGCGATAGTCAAACGCTTCTTCAGTTCATCAAAAGCTGCTTGACAGTCATCCGTCCATAGAAACTCATGGTCTTTACAAGTCAATCGAGTCTTGGGTCCAACTATCATGAAAAATCTTCCACGAACCTTCGATAATAACTCGCAAGCCCAATGAAGTTTTCACCTCTATAGCTGATGTAGGAACATGCCATGTCTTAACTACTGAGATTTTATCCGGATCAACCGAAATATCATCACCTCTGACGACATGCCCAAGGAATGAAACCTTCTCAAGAAAAAAAATCACACTTGATGAGCTTTGCATAAAGCTTCTCCTTCCTCAAGGACTCTAAGGCTATCCGCAAGTGTTGCTCGTGCTCTTCGTGGCTCTTTAAGTATATAAGTATATCGTCTATGAAGACAACCCCGAACTTATCCAAGTACTGATGGAAGACTTTATTTATTAGGTTCATAAAGATAGCTAGAGCGTAAGTCATATCGAATAACATGACCAAAAACTTGTAGCGCCCGTATCTTGACCTAAATGCAGTCTTCGGGATATCTTTCTTCCGAACCTTCACCTGATGATAACCTGATCTCAAGTCGATTTTGGAAAACATTCAAGCTCCGGCCAACTGATCGAATAAATCATCAATGCACGACAGGGGGTACTTGTTCTTCATCGTCACTGCATTCAAAGCTCTATAGTCAATGCACATGCGCACTGATCCATCCTTCTTTGCACAAATAGGACTGGCACTCCCCATGGTGGCGTACTAGATTGAATAAACTTCTTATCTAATAGCTCGCCTATCTGAGTCTTCATTTCAACCAACTCCTTCAGCGCTAGCCGATACATATGGGACGAGATAGGTTCAACCCCCGAAATGAGCTCAATAGTGAACTCAATGTCCCTGTCAGGTGGCAGTCCAGACAGCTCTTCCGGAAACACATCTTAGAAGTCAATGGCAGTAGAAGGATAAGGGACAACTTCTATTGCCATATCTGCTTCCAAGGTTGGAGAATCATTCAGTCTCACAGATTCTCGGACGAAATTGAACTCGGGTCCATCTGGGAGGTCTAAAAATAATACTGCCTTTGTGACAGTCAAGGATAGCATAATATTGACTCAATTAGTCCATCCCAAGGACCACGTCGAAGGTTGGCATAGAAAACACCAAAAATTGAGCCCTCATCTCTCTACCATTTACTACTACAGAATATAACTTACATATGCTGATTACTGGCATTATTCCTTTCCCGGTGAGAATTCTAACATTCTAAGTCAAGGGAGTAGTGGGTATGCTATGACTAGTAACAAAACTTGTGGACATAAATGAGTGCATGGCACTAGTATCAAATAGTGTTATAGCAGGGAATGTAGCAACTATAGTGATACCTGCTATGACATCTGTGTAACCCCTTAAGATCGATTCTAATATTTTCCAAGTTCTATCAGGATTTTTTTAGAAATTTTTCATAAATTTCATGAACATTTTATTTTATTTTTAGAAAGCAAATCGTATTTTTGATCATGATCGTTAGTCTAAATTATTTTACTTACATAATCCTTTTTTATTATTTAACTAATCGTTAGTCATGACTAGCCATGACTAGACTGGTCATTTAATGGCACATGGCTTGGTAACTAACTAATTTAGTTAGTTCTAAGCAGTAGATTAATTAGTAATTAATTATTAGTTAGTGGTCCATGGCAAGCTAAGCCATGGACATTCCTAGAACATTTTACACCCCTCCCAAATTACTTTATTGCCCTCACCTTTTCTTTACAATTTATATGGAGTGCCTATGGCACTTGCGTGGTCTCCAAGCTCTCCCTACTTTATTTAACGAGGCATTTCCCATTCTTCTGGACACACAAAAATCTTACAAATAATTACAATTCACTCTCAGCCTAGTCTCGACTCCTTCCCCCGTTAAGCCATCCCGGCCGGCCATCATCCCTATCCCGACCAAGTCCCCGGCCACCTGACAAGCCTTCTCCGGCCAAACTCTGGCCACCCTCTGCTCCCTATATCACCACTCGATCTCCTGCCTCTCTCTCCTTCCTGACTCTACCACCATCTCAGAGCATCTCCCTCTGGCCTACTCCACCATCAACCACTAGCATCACCACATCACAAAATTGCCACCAAGCCACTGCCACTGTCAACTCCACTCCCCGACTCCCTCACTACCAGCCACCACAACCTCCCTACCTCGGCCACTATTACCACCCCATCATCGACGACATCATAACCAATTCGTCCACCCTTACCTCTGCCATAACTAGCTCTACCACTATGACCCCCACGTCCATCGCCAGTGTACCACCACCGCTTTCCAGCCTGACCTTGTCGCCTTCGAGTCCCAACGATCCCACGTCTCGACCGAACCACCACCACACGCTACCACCTCTACTTGCAGCACCATCACTGCCGACAACCACCACCGACCATCACCACCAGCCCTCAGCTATCGTCCCTACCTCGGCCAATTTTGGCCTTTTCTTTAGAAACTTTAGTCCCACATCGGATAGGCCAAAGAAGTTGTATCTATATATATTAGCTATGCTAGTTTAGAGATGCACATGTGGTGCGGAGGTGCACATGGGTGTGCTATGTGGGGTTATTTTTCTAATAGAAAAAGGCTAATTCAACAATTAAAAGCATTTATGCTTTTTGCTCTTGGGAAATTTATTTCTATTGGAAATAATCCCCGTAGGGTCTTAGCGACTCGGACTCGGACTCATGGGATCATGAGGCATAATATAGCATTTTGTTGGCACACTTTGCACTTAGCACGTCAGCATCGTCGCTAGGCACATAGTGCACTTTAGTTGCGATCGTTGTGCGAGCCAGTTGCGTGGCCAAGTTGCGTGCCATGTTGCACGGCCTAGGTTGCGCAACCAGGTTGTGCACCAGGTTGCGCACAGGTTGTGCCAGGTTGCAGACAGGTTACGCGAGGTTGCACACAGGTTGTGCCAGATTGTGCACAGGTTGCGTACAGGTTGTGCCAGTTTATGCACAGGTTGCGCACAGGTTGCGCCAGGTTACGCAAGTGGCATAATGTGCACGTTGTGCGTGTGGCACAAGGTGTGAAAGGCGTATGGCACAGTGTGGCACAAGGTGCAAGGCGCGCAGGTTGCTAGAGCGGCATAACTTTCTTCAGATCGTGCCTATGCATGAACTGAGCGGTTACTGCACGTTCGGAGTGGTTATTACCACGTCCCGAATGTTGTGCTAACCAAGCAGTTGCTACTCGGGCCTTATATAAGGTCTCCTCTCTCTCACAGGTAGTATACACAGAACATATACAGAGAGTTTCAAAAGTTTACAAGTGTTTCTTAACACAAGTAAACAGAGCCTATCATAGAGAAGAGAAGCTTTGCACAAGTATTGCTTTTACACGGGAGTCCGTGTACGATCCGATGAGTCAGAAGAGCAGAAGTGTTCCAAAGTTCTCCAATGAACTTGCTGTTTTCTGGATGCTATTTGTGTGGGGCGAATATAGCTTTGAGCAACGATGATCATTCACCCCAACAGGCCATCTTCCATCTTTCGCCTGTCATCTTCTTCGCTGCTGTGATTACGAAATCTTCTTAGATTCTCGTATATTATATGCTGCTATGGATTATAAAATCTTTTTAGATTCTCGTAATATAATAACGAGATCTTCTTAGATCTTCGTTATACTTGTACAAGCTTTCTAGAAGTGTTGCGTTGGAACATTATTCTTACAATTGTTTCATATTCATAGTTTTCTATCGAAAAATTATGCCCCGACCCTAACAATCTCAAATCTATATTGCTACGATGGAAAACTTTAATGCTTCACTCCTCAATACTGACTTTTATAAGTTAGAAAAGTTTGATGGAGAGCATTATCAAGTCTGGAAGAGGAAGGTTTATCTCACTCTTCAACTCAGAGACGTTGATCACGTGCTTCTTGAAGAAGAACCTACTGTTCCAGATGTTGGGTCTGCTGTCAATCACTACGGCTACTAAACTTTAGGCCAAGTGAAGAAAGGAGAATAGCATTTGCAGGCTGCTTATCCTGAATGCTATGGAGGATTCTCTAGCAGAATCTTACAGTAAGAAACCTATTGCCAAAGACATATGGGTGTCTCTGGGGAAACTGTACGAAGAAGACAAGAACATGAGCAAGATATTTTTGGTTGAAAAATATCACAAATGGCTCTTTGAGGATGAGAAGTCCATGTTGCCGCAGGTAAAAGAATTTCTGAAGCTGCGACATAAGTTGGAAGACGAGGCGATGCCCCACCCTGACAAGTTTGTTGTTAGAGGGATTGTCTCAAAGCTTCCCACTGGGTAGAGTAAGTTCTATGCAAACATGCATAAGAAGAAGCTTGAGATCACCCTTGAAGATATCTTGTAGGATGTCACTACCACATTTTTGACTTGAAGGTATTTTGGTCATTTTGACTTTTTGGTGATTTTGAATTTTTATTATTTAAATATGTGCTAATTGTTAGTTTGAGGCTTGACCTAGAAACTTAGCCTAATCAAGATTAGCCTTGAATGATTAGGTTAACTAGTCATGAGATAATTACTAATATCTAGATATTATAGGAAGATATTTTTACTCTAAAATATTTGTAAAAGTTAGCCTATGACATTTTGAACCAATGGGAATGCCTAGAATTTGTTGGACAACCCTTAGCCACTCATCAAGACCTAAAACCTAGCCCTAATAAATCTATGGCAGCCATCAAACACCCCCTCCCCCTTCCAATAAAGTCCCATTAACAAAAGCCTTGCCTCTTTTTACTTCTTGCTAAGAACCCTAGAAATTTCTCTCAAATTTCCTTCCCCTAATATCCAAATCAAACCCAATTGGCCCTAATCAATTGCATCATAACCCTCTACCACAGTGGGAGCTAGTAGAGACTTGCTAGCTAGGATTTGGGATCGTTTTGATCGATTAGAATTTGAAGGAGAACCCTCAACCTCACACTTTTCATTGAGAATCATTCTCTATAGGTAAACCTATGTAAACCTTATAAAATTGTGTTTTATTTTCATAGATGCATGCATATAGGTATACCCTAGCTGCAGGGATAGTTTGGTGCTAGGTAGTGTCAATTTCGTGTCCGTATCGGACACGTATCAGTAAATTTAAGAACGTGTTCGACAAAATGCCTGTGAGAATTAAATATTATTAATTTCAAAAACTAATTGAATGGAAATTTAGGTCTTGAATTATAGATCATGAATCCATTTGACTGAGTCAAGATCTCTGCATTTTATGTGTCCAAATTGGACACGCACCTCGCGCGCGCTGACCCATTCAGTATCCTGCTACTCGATATCTCGTGTGGACACGACACGCCACGTGGCGGCCTGCCACTTGGCACAGACCAAGGGGCAGTGACTGACATCACACCCATTAAGTTTCGTATCGTCTTGTGTCGTGTCGGGAGAGAAATCCCAAGTGTACGGGTTATATACACTGTCAGTGCGCACTGTTTTTGCTCATTGATACGGGCTTCCCGTTTGGACACGGTGACACGTAGGCTCGTGTTAGGGTCCTAGGAAGAAAGCCCTATAGGTGGCGAACCCAGGTGCATGATTTCGTGTCCTGGTTTGACTCGTGTCGTGTGCCCAAGGACACGGCACGCGTGCACGAGCCAGTCCTCACTGCATAATTTTGATACAATGTTTATTTCGTTTGGACACTTCGTGTCCACTCTAGTAGACACGAATGATTACCTCCTAGACACATGACACATGGTTATCACACTTGTATACCTGTTTGTGAATTTTAAATGGTTAATTTGAGTTTTGAAATAAGGAAAGTTATGTGTCTGTGTTCTTGTATCAGTTGGGTTCTTTTTTGAACTGTCAGATTTAAGAACCCTTTTCCCTGATGATTCAATATTAAATTAGTTTAGAAGTTATATTGTATATGTATGTATACCTGTTTGTTAAATTCAATGGTTTGATTTTGGTTTTGAAATGGGGAAGTTCATGTATCAGTCGAAGTTCAGTTGGGATTAAAACTGGGATTTGATTCACCGTTTTAAATGATAAATAGGATTCACATGTAAAATGAGATTTTGATTTCTGTATTGAACCTGGAAATGAATCTTGAGGATTCGAATAGATGTTAACTGTTTATAGATAAAATCGAGTTCAATGTTAATAGTTAAAAACCTGAGATTAAGTTAGAAATTTACTGAGTTCCTGAGATGTTGTTTTAAACCTGATATTAGTTAGGATTTAACTTGAAAGTGAATTTGATTCACTGTTAAATAGACTGAGAGTTCATATATGAAGGTGGGGTTTTGAGTTACTGTTACCGAATGTTTAGCTAAGATACAAACCTGAGATTTAGAAGGATTTACACTGTCAATAAACTGAGATTTGAATCGGGCTAAACCTAAGAATTCCTGAGAATTTTAGGGAGTTCCTAACTAAGTTTTAATGTAAATTAGTTTGGATTAATTGAATGGTTAAACTGAGATGTTGTGTAAAATCTGAGATATTAGTTAGGAAGAACAAACTGAGATTCAAATCTCTGAAAAACCTGAGAACATATGGAGCCTATACCTGAGATTAAATCAATGTGAACTGAAATATCAAACTGAGATTCAGTTATGAATAAATTGGGTTTTGATTTCTAATGTTTAATTATGAAACTGAAATGAGTTTAGTTGATGACAGTAACCTGAGAAATCCAGTGTCTGTTAACTGAGATGGGTTGATTCACTGTTAGGTGTAACCTAAAAAAGAGTTATAGTTTAACTGAAATAGTCATGACTATTCATGAGTTTAGTTAGGAATTAGAAACTGAAATTTCACATGTTCCTAAATAACTAAAACCTGGGTTTTGTACACTGTTTCCAGATTCTACACTATGCCACATTGCCTTCACAGCATTCCTGTTTTTACTAAACCCTTTCATGATATAAACATTGTTTCCTATTGTCACACACTCTCACATCTCACAAATTTTCACACTCTACACATGTGACACAACACACACACTTTTACTTTCTCAATTTCTTTCCTCCTTTTTTAATATATACATGTATGTGTATGTTCATATACATATAGCTTCCTACATAGTTATATTTATATTGAATATGTGTATGATGCCTATATGTGAAATATAGTGTATAGATATTACATTGGGTATTGTACTAGTAGGCTTGTATTGGTATGGTGTATAGGCCTAGAGTTATAGTGTTGACTTACAGTTGACCAAACCCTAGAGTTGACCTAGTTTGACTAGAAGTTGACTTTGGTTGACCCAGAGATGACCAAGTTTGACTTTGACCTAAAATGACCTAAAAATCATGTAGATCGTATTACAAACTTCTTTTACCTTATGTTAAACACATCGTGACCTGTGTTGCTCTAAAATAGGACTTATCTACTCTGCCTGGACATCTACACTTACCAGATACTCAGGATATCAGGCGAGTACATTCTCTGACCGTTTCATACTTGCTAGAACTTATTTTCCTGCTCTAGATTTACTTTACTTGCATGCTGACACGTTGGTAACACGGATTGGTACTATATGGATCCCTTTATTAGATGTTATCCCCCTCAGGAGCATCAGGTACTTTATGTCTGTGCATTTCACTTACATCATGTATCATCATGCTTCACTATTCATGCTCGCTATGTATTCATGTACTCTCATGTTCGCAGAGTCCCCCATGAATCAATTTCACGTGTGATCTCATCACGAAGACAATAAAATCTTGAACCTTAATGTAACATGTCTGGATCCTTGTGTATTGGTTGGGGCTGGGGGAGTAGAAATAGCATGTGAATAATTCCAAATAATATAATCTTGAACCACCTCTCTTGAATCACCTCTACCGGTTCACATGTCTAGCTTGTACTCTGATTCACTAGTCACTGATAGTTTCTCTACTTATAGTAGATATTTCCATTTACAGTTATCTCTTTTACTTTATGTATTTTCCTTCAGTTATTCATATATCGTACTCTATTGCATGTTTATTATCTTCTGACATGATATGAACTGCGTGAGATGTATTGTGCTCGCTCCTGTCCTGACTGGACCTGTTGATATATTACAGAGGATGAGAATGAGGCTTACTGTACTACCTATTATGGAGCAGCCCTAGACGATACTTGCGAGTTGGACTCTCAGGAGGACCCAGCTCTAGCTGATGTTATCACCCCTACTGCCTAGACTAGTTTAGTTAGGCTTTATCTTACTTATGTTGTCATTTGGGATTGAGTTGTATTATGTCTGTTATTGTGTCATTTAGACACTTAGACTTATTTTCCTTCCTATTTGTACTTCCTTTGAGATTTTCATATTTATGATATCGTTCTATCTTCTGCCTTAGATGTGATTGAGACTGTATTCTGTATTGTCACCTCCACTCGGAGTATATATACTGTACAGGTACCTTATATTGTTAGATGTTATGACCTAGGACAGCGTTCTACCGCCGATAATGCGGCGTAGGCTGGACGTACCCACTTCTCGTGCCTTTACTCTAGGGTGCGGGTCGTGACACGTTTTTAGTGGTGGCCCATGTAGGTCTAGATTTGCGGTGGTATTCGAACTAGAGTATCACTGCAGCCTACAGTAGGATTAGGATGTTTTGAAGGTACTCAATCACATTAGGAAAATCTCTTAATCGGATTCCTTTTATCTAAATTTGCTGCTTATTGCCTACTCTTGAATATAAACTGTCCTCCTTTGCTATTTCGACTCATTCTCAGAAATTGTTTCTTATTTGATCTGTCTCCAGGATGGTTGAGACACGATCACAGCGCCCCACCACGGAAGGTATGTCAGAGAGGTCTGCCACTTCTCGTACAGTTCAACCAGGACCTGAGGTGGCAGCTCCCTTACTACCTACTTAGGTTGGAGTATCTGCAGCCTTCGGAGGAGCACCTCCACCAGTTCAGAGGCAGACCCCGGTTATTCCGGATGTTCTTCATCCACAGCAGCAGCCACCTGTAGGGATGGTTGATGCGGGCCATCTATTTTCCTTTGTGGAGTGGGTACTGGCGTCCCACCAGCAGCAGCAGCAGCGTCAGACTGCCGATTTCCGTCAGGGTATAGACGAGGCTCACCAGCTAGTCCGGACGAAAGTGGAGATGGTGACCATCCAGGGACTACCTTAGCAGCAGCAGCATCAATACCAGCCGAGGACGCCGGGCATCCAGGATTTCTAGAAGATGCATTCGAGGGATTTTTGTGGTACAGAGGGCATCCACTATATGGACGACTGGATAGAGCATATAGAGAAGATATTTTGGTTGGCAGAGATACCAGCCCGCCTTCAGATCGAGACGGCAGCCAGCCAGATGCAGGACCTGGCCCGCACGTGGTATCAGACAGACCCCCGAGTGGGAACTCAGGGGCTGACTTGGGCAGCATTCAAGACGTTGTTCAAGGAGCAGTTCTTTCCGGATGTAGCACTGGGAGGTATAGAGCAGCAGTTCAAGAGCCTGGTTCAGGGAAACCAAACATTCGAGGAATATGCCAGAGAGTACTGTCAGTTGAGCAGATTCATTGAGGACTTGAGTGAGAAGATGAAGGCGAGAAAGTTTCACAGGGGCTTGATCAGGGAGGTCCGGTCATTGACTAAGAGTGACCGGGATGCCATCTTCGCAGATAACTTAGCAGGAGCTATGGCGACAGAGGACGACCTAGGGTTAAAATTGAAGAGAGGTCGGGACTTTTTTGGAGCCAGTAGCAGTGGAGGCCAGGCCAAGAGGCCTTACTTCCAGCAGCAGTCTCAGCAGAGGCCATTTCAGCAGCAGCCTCAGGGACAGGGCCCTGCACCTTTTCTGCAGGTACAGCAGCAGCAGCCGAGACAGCAGTAGCAGGCTCAGAGACAGCAGTCCACCAGTTGTCTATACTGCAAGAAGCCAGGGCATGGGTGGACTAAGTGCAGGAGGATACTAGGGAAGTGTCTTCTTTGTGGATCGTCAGAGCATCAGATGAAGGACTGTTCCCTCTCTACAGACAAAGCAACTCAGGGAGCCGGAGCCAAGGCTCTAGTAGGCCAGCAGAGGGGACCAGCCCTGCAGACGCAGCAGCAGAGGTTCGGCCAGCATCAGCAGCAGGCCAGGGGAGGCCAGCAGGAACGAGCATTTGCCGTGGCAGCGGAGGATACAGAGGCTATAGGAGATCTTATTGCAGGTTCTGTTCTTCTTGATTCTATTCCAGCTTTTGCCTTGTTTGATTCGGAGGCTTCCCATAGCTTCGTGTCAGTATCTTTTGTTATTCGACACCATCTTGCTTCTGAATCGTTGCCTAGGACTTGCAAGATCACGACCGGGAGTGGTATTATCCTCGTCAGTAATATTTGCAGGGATCGAAGAGTATTTTTGGGTGGCCGAGAACTGGATGTGAGTCAGCTTGTAATGCCACTCCCGAACTATGATATAGTACTCGGGATGGATTGGTTGAACAGGCACCATGCCAATATAGATTGCCGTGGTGGCAGAGTTCTTTTCTATCCGCCAGGAGAGCCAGAGTTCGAGTTCGCCAGACGGAAGGCGGAGCAGGAAAGCGGAGTCTTCTGCAGAGTTGCAGTCGAGGAGCAGACAGTACCACATCTATTGATAGCAGAGTTCATGGATGTCTTTCTGGAGGACTTGCCAGGACTTCCACTGGACAGAGACGTTGAGTTCTCTATAGACTTAGTGCCTGACGCAGAGCCGATTTCTCAGCACGTCTATAGGGTGAACAACAACAAGTTGGTGGAGTTGAAGAAACAGGTGGATGAGTTGTAGGGCAAGGGCTTCATCCGATCTAGTTCTTCACCATGGGGTACACCGGTCTATTTGTACCGAAGAAGGATGGGACGGTACAGATGTGTATCGATTACAGGGCACTCAATAACCTTACGATCAAGAACAGGTTCCTACTGCCGTGGATCGATGATCTCTTTGATCAGTTGAGCGGAGCTAGGGTATTCTCGAAGATTGATCTGAGGTCAGGCTATGATCAGGTGAAGGTGAAGAGGGAGGATATCCCGAAGACAGCCTTCAAGATGCGGTATGGTCAGTTCAAGTTTTTGTTGATGTCGTTTGGGTTGACTAATGCCCCGACGATATTCATGAACCTGATGAACAAGGTGTTCCACCAGTACTTAGAAAAGTTCGTGGTGGTGTATATCGATGATATTTTGGTGTACTCGAAGACCCCAAAGGAGCATGAGGAGCATTTGAGAGTGGTTCTAGAGATTCTCAGGAAGAAGAAGCTTTATGGCAAGCTCTCGAAGTGTGAGTTCTTCCTAGACCGAGTTGATTTCCTGGGTCATGTTGTGACTGGAGATGGGATCTCAGTTGACCTGAGGAAGATCACGGCAGTTGAGGCGTGGGCAGTACCGACTTCAGTTGCGGATATCAGGAGCTTTCTAGGATTGGCAAGCTACTACAGGAGGTTCATTCAGGATTTCTTCCGGGTTGCAGAGCCATTGACCAGGCTGACCCGGAAGGACACAGAGTATATCTGGTCAGAGGAGTATCAGGTCGCTTTTGATGAGTTGAAGAAGCGGTTGACGACGGCTCCGATTCTGACTTTGCCATCAGGATCAGGCAGGTTCACTATCTACAGCGACGCCTCGGGAAAGGGTTTGGGTTGTGTCTTGCAGCAGCATGGAAAGGTAATTGTCTATGCTTCCAGGCAGTTACGTCCGCATGAGAAGAACTACCCTACCCACGATTTAGAGTTGGCGGCAGTTATTTTTGTCTTGAAGTTGTGGAAACACTATTTATACGGAGAGCGCGTGGAGATCTTCACAGACCACAAGAGCTTGAAGTATTAGTTTACACAGAAGGAGCTCAATATGAGGCAGCGCAGATGGTTGGAGTTGATGAAGGACTTCGATATTGCACTACAGTATCATCCAGGGAGGGCCAACGTGGTTACCGATGCCTTGAGCAGATATCCGACAGCCATGTGTTTGATGGCAGATCGTCACTTACTAGCAGATCTGGAGAGCCTGGGGATCGAGGTGCTAGTACCAGGAGTGGAGATACAGATGTAGGGTCTGCAGATTCAGTCGGACTTGATTGAGAGGATCAAGTCGACTCAGTTCGATGATGTTGCTCTACGGTGCATTCGAGAGCAGTCTCGAGCAAGGTTGGTGGACGAGGACTTCACTATTGCAGAGGATGGCGCATTGAGGCACGGTTCCAGACTGTGTGTGCCCAGTAGAGAGCTTCGAAAGCAGGTCATACAGGAGGCCCACCGTTCTCAGTACTCTATGCATCCAGGTGCAAAAAAGATGTATAGAGATCTGAGGGAGCATGTATGGTGGTATAGGATGAAGCGGGAGGTAGCACGCTTCGTCGCTAGATGCTTAGTCTGCCAGCAGGTGAAGGTAGAGAGGCAGAGGCCAGGAGGATTGTTGCAGCCGTTGCCTATTCTGGAATGGAAGTGGGAACCTTCGTTTCGGGATTGCCGCGTACTCCAGGAGGAAAAGACGCGATTTGGGTCCTCATAGACAGGTTGACCAAATTAGCTAACTTTTTGACATTTAAAGTGGGTACGTCTACAGAGAGGCTGGCGGAGATGTACATGCGGCAGATCATCAGGATTCATGGGGTTCCGGTGAGCATTGTCTCGGATAGGAATAGTCGCTTTACTTTCCATTTCTGGAGGAGTCTGCAGACTAGTTTGGGCACTCAGCTCAAGTTTAGTACTGCATACCACCCTCAGATGAACGGACAGTCAGAGAGGACTATTCAGACACTCGAGGACATGCTGTGGACTTGTGTCTTGGATTTCGGAGGATCCTGGGAGGATCACCTGTACTTAGTAGAGTTTGCATATAACAACAGCTTTCAGGCCAGCATTGAGATGTCACCGTTCGAGGCACTGTATGGGCATAGATGTCGTATACCCTTGTCTTGGGATGACGTCGGAGAGCGAGCTTTATTGGGACCTGAAATGATTGTGGATGCAGCCGAGAAGGTGAAACTCATCAGTGATCAACTTCGCATGGCGTAGGACAGACATCGGCATTGGGCCGATAGCCACCGTAGACCGTTGTAGTTCGAGGTACAGCTTAGAGATAGGATTAGAAGTAGGATTGATTGTTTTGTGATTTTATTAATCTTGTTTGATTATTATAGTTAATTTGAAACAATGATTGTGTTTAGATCGAAGATCTGGTTTTTCTGAGGATATCTCCGACATGTGGTACCATACGTTTTAGTGGAGGTGGGAAGCTTAGCCCGCGCTTCATCGGACCTTTCGTTATCAGAGGGAGAGTCGGTGACGTGGCTTATAGGCTAGATTTGCCACCTGCATTAGTGGGAGTCCACAACGTGTTTCACGTGTCGCAGTTGAGACGGTACGTGGCGGACCCTAGCCATGTACTCGATCATTCGGAGATCGAGGTGGGACCTACTCTTAGCTATTCAGAGCATCCTGTGGAGATTCTGGATCGACGAGAGAAGGTACTGAGGAACCAGACGATACCTTTGGTTCGTGTCGCATGGAGGCATCATTATCCAGGAGAGTCTACCTAGGAATGGGAGGATGAGATGCGCGAGCGATACCCTTATCTTTTTGGACCTTGAGGTATGATTTTCTATCCTTCTCACCAGTTAGTTTTGCCTTTCAATTTCGAGGACAAAATTCTTTTAAGGAGGGTAGACTTGTCACTACCACATTTTTGACTTGAGGGTATTTTGGTCATTTTAACTTTTTGGTGATTTTGAATTTTTATTATTTAAATATGTATTAATTGTTAGTTTGAGGCTTGACCTAGAAATTTAGCCTAATCTAGATTAACCTTGAATGATTAGGTTAACTAGTCATGAGATAATTACTAATATCTAGATATTATAGGAAGATATTTTTACTCTAAGATATTTGTAAAAGTTAGCCTATGACATTTTGAACCAATGGGAATGCCTAGAATTTGTTGGACAACCCTTAGCCACTCATCAAGACCTAAAACCTAGCCCTAATAGATCTATGGCAGCCATCAAACACCCCCTCCCCCTTCCTATAAAGTCCCATTAACAAAAGCCTTGCCTCTTTTTACTTCTTGCTAAGAACCCTAGAAATTTCTCTCAAATTTCCTTCCCCTAATATCCAAATCAAACCCAAATTGGCCCTAATCAGTTACATCATAACCCTCTACCACAGTGAGAGCTAGTAGAGACTTGCTAGCTAGGATTTGGGATCGTTTTGATCGACTGGAATTTGAAGGAGAACCCTCAACCTCACACTTTTCATTGAGAATCATTCTCAATAGGTAAACCTATGTAAACCTTGTAAAATTGTGTTTTATTTTCATAGATGCATGCATTTAGGTATACCCTAGCTATAGGGATAGTTTGGTGCTAGGTAGTGTCAATTTCGTGTCCGTATCGGACACGTATCAGTAAATTTAAAAACGTGTTCGACGAAATGCATGTGAGAATTAAATGTTATTAATTTCAAAAACTAATTGAATGGAAATTTAGGTCTTGAATTGTAGATCATGAATCCATTTGACTGAGTCGAGATCCCTGCATTTTTGTGTCCAAATTGGACATGCATCGCACACGCGCTGACCCGTTCAGTGTCCTGCTACTCGATATCTCCTGTGGATACGACACGCCACGTGGCGGCCTGCCACTTGGCACAGACCAAGGGGCAGTGACTGATATCACACCCATTAAGTTTCGTGTCGTCTTGTGTCGTGTCGGGGGAGAAATCCCATGTGCATGGGTTATGTACACTGTTAGTGCGCACTGTTTTTGCTCAAAGATACGGGCTTCCCGTTTGGACACGGTGACACGTGGGCTCGTGTCAGGGTCCTAGGAAGAAAGCCCTATAGGTGGCGAACCCAGGTGCATGATTTTGTGTCCTGGTTTGACTCGTGTCGTGTGCACGAGGACACGGCACGCGTGCACGAGCCAGTCCTCACTACATAATTCTAATACAATGTTTATTTCGTTTGGACACTTCGTGTCCATTCTAGTGGACACGAATGATTACTCCCTAGACACATGACACATGGTTATCACACTTGTACACCTGTTTGTGAATTTTAAATGGTTAATTTGAGTTTTGAAATAAGGAAAGTTATGTGTCTGTGTTCTTGTATCAGTTGGGTTCTTTTTTGAACTGTCAGATTTAAGAACCCTTTTCCCTGATGATTCAATGTTAAATTAGTTTAGAAGTTATATTGTATATGTATGTATACCTGTTTGTTAAATTCAATGGTTTGATTTTGGTTTTGAAATGGGGAAGTTCATGTATCAATCGAAGTTCAGTTGGGATTAAAACCGGGATTTGATTTACTGTTTTAAATGATAAATAGGATTCACATGTAAAATGAGATTTTGATTTCTGTATTGAACCTGGAAATGAATCTTGAGGATTCGAATAGATGTTAACTGTTTATCGGTTAAATTCGAGTTTACTGTTAATAGTTAAAAACCTGAGATTCAGTTAGAAATTTACTGAGTTCCTGAGATGTTGTTTTAAACCTGATATTAGTTAGGATTTAACTTGAAAGTGAATTTGATTCACTGTTAAATAAACTGAGAGTTCATATATGAAGGTGGGGTTTTGAGTTACTGTTATCTAATGTTTAGCTAAGATACAAACCTGAGATTTAAAAGGATTTACACTGTCAATAAACTGAGATTTGAATCGAGCTAAACCTGAGAATTCCTAAGAATTTTAGAGAGTTCCTAACTAAGTTTTAATGTAAATTAGTTTGGATTAATTGAATGGTTAAACTAAGATGTTGTGTAAAATCTGAGATATTAGTTAGGAAGAACAAACTGAGATTCAAATCTCTAAAAAACCTGAGAACATATCGAGCCTATACCTGAGATTAAATCAATGTGAACTAAAATGTCAAACTGAGATTCATTTATGAATAAATTGGGTTTTGATTTCTAATGTTTAAATGTGAAACTGAAATGAGTTTAGTTGATGACAGTAACCTGAGAAATCCAATGTCTGTTAACTGAGATGGGTTGATTCACTGTTAGGTGTAACCTGAAAAAGAGTTATAGTTTAACTGAAATAGTCATGACTATTCATGAGTTTAGTTAGGAATTAAAAACTGAAATTTCACATGTTCCTAAATAACTAAAACCTGGGTTTTGTACACTGTTTCCAGATACTACACTATGCCACATTGCCTTCACAGCATTCCTGATTTTACTAAACCCTTTCATGATATACACATTGTTTCCTATTGTCACACACTCTCACATCTCACAAATTTTCACACTCTACACATGTGACACAACACACACACTTTCACTTTCTCAATTTCTTTCCTCCTTTTTCAATATATACATGTATGTGTATGTTCATATACATATAGCTTCCTACATAGTTATATTTATATTGAATATGTGTATGATGCCTATATGTGAAATATAGTATATAGATATTACATTGGGTATTGTACTACTAGGCTTGTATTGGTATGGTGTATAGGCCTAGAGTTATTGTGTTGACTTACAGTTGACCAAACCCTAGAGTTGACATAGTTTGACTAGATGTTGACTTTGGTTGACCCAGAGTTGACCAAGTTTGACTTTGACCTATAATGACCTAAAAATCATGTAGATCGCATTACAAACTTCTTTTACCTTATGTTAAACACATCGTGACCTGTGTTGCTCTAAAATAGGACTCATCTACTCTGCCTGGACATCTACACTTACCAGATACTCAGGATATTAGGCGAGTACATTCTCTGACCGTTTCATACTTGCTAGAACTTATATTCCTGCGCTAGATTTACTTTACTTGCATGCTGACACGTTGGTAACACGGATTGGTACTATATGGATCCCTTCATGAGATGTTATCCCCCTTAGGAGCATCAGGTACTTCATGTCTGTGCATTTCACTTACATCATGTATCATCATGCTTTACTATTCATGCTCTCTCTGTATTCATATACTCTCATGTTCGCAGAGTCCTCCATGAATCAATTTCACGTGTGCTCTCATCACGGAGACAGTGAAATCTTGAACCTTAACGTAACATGTCTGGATCCTTGTGTATTGGTTGGGGCTGGGGGAGTAGAAATAGCATGTGAATAATTCCAAATAATATAATCTTGAACCACCTCTCTTGCATCACCTCTACCTGTTCACATGTCTAGCTTGTACTCTGATTCACTAGTCACTGATAGTTTCTCTACTTACAGTAGATATTTCTATTTATAGTTATCTCTTTTACTTCATGTACTTTCATTCAGTTATTCATATATCGTACTCTATTGCATGTTTATTATCTTCTGACATGATATGAACTGCGTGAGATGTATTATGCTCGCTTCTGTCCTGACTGGACCTATTGATATATTACAGAGGATGAGGATGAGGCTTACTACACTACCTATTATGGAGCAGCCCTAGACGACACTTGCGAGTTGGATTCTCAGGAGGACCCAGCTCTAGCTGATGTTATCATCCCTACTGCCTAGACTAGTTTAGTTAGGCTTTATCTTACTTATGTTGTCATTTGGGATTGAGTTGTATTATGTCTGTTATTGTGTCGTTTAGACACTTAGACTTATTTCCCTTCCTGTTTGTACTTCCTTTAAGATTTTCATATTTATGATATCATTCTATCTTTTGCCTTAGATGTGATTGAGACTGTATTCTATATTGTCACCTCCACTCGGAGTGTATATACTGTACAGGTACCTTATATTGTTAGATGTTGTAACCTAGGACAGCGTTCTACCGCCGACACTGTGGCGTAGGCTGGACGTACCCACTTCTCGTGCCCTTACTCTAGGGTGCGGGTCGTGACATAGGAGATCTATGTTGAGGACTAGATGGGGGCTCAACTCAAGGTGGACTCACTATCCAAGCAATTGGCTAATGCCAATATGGTTCATACTAAGGAACCAAGGGGAAAACAGGCGGCTTCCACTGCAAGAAGAAGGACCCTGACAATCTGAAAGTCAAGGAAACTTCTTTCAAGCAAAAGAAGCCAAAGTCTCAGATGCCTTGCTTCAAGTGTGGCAAGAAGGGCCACTTCAAAAGTGAATGCAAAGTAAAGACCAGGCAATCAGAGCAAGGAGAGCCTAGCAAGGTATCTATGATCACTGACGTTGTTGCTATGATTGTGCAGGTTAATGCGGTAGGGACTGACTCTGACTGGTGGATAGACACTAGAGCCTCCTGCCATGTCTGCTCCAGTAAGGAGTGGTTCACCACCTACACACCTACTTCTGAAGTGGTCATGATGGCGAACCAGGCACAAGCGGAAGTGTTCGGGATCAGGACGGTGGTTTTGAAGCTGACCTCGGGGAAGTCTCTAACGCTTCAAGGCATGAAGCACGTACCTGCTATCGCCAAGAACCTGATCTCAGGAGGCCTAATCTGCAATACAGGCCTCAGGATGGACATCAATGCTGGCCAGATGGTGATGTCTATCAAGGGAACATATTTTGGAAAAGCTTTTTATACCGAAGGAATGTTCAAAATTCAGCTTGTAAATCAATCCAATGTAATTAATGCAATCACTCCTTCTGTTTATACTCTTGAGTTGTGGCATAATAGGCTAGGACATGTTCATTGTAAACGAATAAACAGAATGTCTAATAGGCTAGGACATATTTCGGGGAAGCACTTTGATCGAGTGTATCCAGATTTTGCTTCAGATCCGCGAAATGTCAGGTTGGGACTATCTTCTGACGGTTTTACTCCTTTTGGTCTTTCGGGATCCCAGTATTCGTGCTGGCCTGTGATTGTTACTCCGTATAACCTACCGCCTTGGATGTGCATGAAGACTCAGTACATGTTTCTAACCGTTATAATTCCTGGTCCGAACAATCCCAAGAGGAACATTGACGTGTACTTACAGCCTTTGATAGATGAGTTGAATCAGTTATGGGAAGTAGGCGCTAACACGTACGATGTTTCCAGGAAGCAGAATTTTCAGATGAAGGCAACCCTTATGTGGACCATCAACGACTTTTCGGCCTATGGAATGTTATCTGGATGGAGCACTCATGGCCGTCTCTCATGTCCGTATTGCATGGACCGTAGTAAGGCTTTCCGCTTGAAACACGGCGGAAAGTCGTGCTTCTTTGATTGTCATCGGCAATTTCTGCCAAAATATCATCCGTTCAGAAAGAACAGGAATGCTTTCCGTGCCGGCGTTGTAGAGAAGGGTGATCCACCGCCAAGGTGGTGTGGAGACACGATATGGAAGGAGGTTAAAGATTTTCCAAGTGCTATCGAAGATCCTACAACTGGGTACAAGTGCGATGGATTTGGTAGAGTTCATAACTGGACAAAGAGGAGCATATTCTGGGATCTGCCATACTGGAGTACCAATCTGATCAGACATAATCTTGATGTCATGCATATTTTGAAGAATGTGTTTGATAACATAATTAATACTGTGATGAACGTAAAGGGAAAAACGAAAGACAATCCCAAGGCCAGGTTGGACTTAAAAGAAATATGCAAACGCCCTGCGTTGTATTTGATACAGCAGAATGGAAAACAGTTCCTTCCGAAGTCAATTTTTTCGCTGGACAAGGAAGATAAAGTGAGACTTTGTCGGTGGATCCAGGGCCTAAAATTTCCAGACGGATATGTGTCAAATCTGAGAAGATGTGTCGATCCGAAGGAAAACAAATTGACGGGTATGAAGAGCCACGATTGTCACGTATTCATGGAGAGGTTAATTCCGATTGCATTTCGGGAATTCTTACCGCAGGCAGTTTGGGATCCATTGACGGAGCTTAGCATATTCTTCAGGGATCTTTGTTCTAAGAAATTGCTCGTTGATCGTCTAGAAAAGCAAGAGAAGGACATTACGGTAATACTATGCAAGCTAGAGAGGGTGTTTTCTCCTGGATTCTTCGACTCTATGGAGCATTTGCCGATTCATCTATCCTATGAGGCACGTGTTGGTGGACCCGTCGAATATCGATGGATGTACCCGTTCGAGCGACTTTGAATCACCTAAAAAGAAAGGTGAAAAATAAGGCACGGGTCGAGGGTTCTATTTGTGAAGCCTATGTTCTCGAGGAGATTACAAACTTTTGTTCGATGTATTTCAAGCCTCATGTTGCAACTAATAGAACGAGAGCTTCCAGAAATGATGAGGGAGATCATGAAAGTAATGATACAATACTGAAGGTATTCTGTCACGCCCCAGAACCAGAATACTGGAGAGCGGGGGCAGACACAGCCAGCTACGTATATTGAAATAGAATATATCTCAACTATACGGTCACGGCTGTCTAGATATGAGGGTTTACTACAAGCCAGCAGTCTCTTAAGGTCAAGCCTATTGTCTCAATCTCCAGCAATTAACAGAGTTACAAGATGTTTAGAGTATCAAATATATATATATATAAGGCGTCCCAAATATTACATATTGGATGATCATGAAGCTAGTCGTACAAATGATAAGACTAGCAAGAGTTCAGTCATACATGATCAACCCTAGGATTTGTTAATCATGTTTACAGCCCGTAGGCAGACAGTAAGTAAATGTGCATCGAGCTAACAGGTGCTCGTCGGCTAAACGCCTCAAAAGAATAAATTTACATATAAGTGGGTGAAACAAAAAGGGAAAACCCACTCTTGGCCCGGGTTCCGTCTAGTTGTCACCATTGGGCTGGAAGCTTGGTAGATCCTCGGGAGCCGCTCCGAAATCTGGCCATACAAAACCAGCTGGGTCAAACCCCAGAAAGAGCAAGTGCCACAAAGGAGGCCACAAATAAGAACAAAAGCCAGCATATCAAAACATAAAGAATAAAAGAAAAGTACAAGTAAAATAAAAGTACACAGAGCGATAAACGACTAGGGACGTGGAACCATTCCGGGAGCCAGGTTACAATCCTCAAACCAAACAAGGACCGGGATCGTACCCCTTCGCCTGAATAGCTCACTGTCTCTACCCATTTATCGTTAGAGATAAGTAAAACAATCATGATCAAGGGTTCCAGGTACAGGGGCTAGACAAGACTCTAGACAGGGCTGGACACCATTCATTCACAATCGGCCAAGCAAGTACTACGGCTTACTACTTTAACTAACTAGGGTTATCACAAGCCTAATTACTAACAAGATGCAAGTGAGAAACTCCCAGTCCCAAGCCCTGCAGACCATCCAGTTATCCTTCCGCGGGTTGAGAGTTATAGGTGGGTACATCGCCCGGGAGACAAATGTACCCTTAGGTGACTTAGAGGGTGCAACACATGACAGTGTGCTGGAAATATGCTCTACTCGTCGGCAAGTTACAAGTCCATTAATGCCTCCAGATAACGAGACTGCCTGTGACCGGGAATTCTCCATGTTCTAATTTGGCCTACTCATTACCTAATCCAATTTTAGTGTGAGTCCCTGGCCGTGGTACCCAGGGAGTCACCCCTTAGACATGATGCAAGACAAGACAAGTAATTTGCACAGAGCAACCGGTAGTACACCCACGGTGTCAAGACAAGTCAAGTCGAGTCAAGAGTGCGCCGCCACGGGCCACTATCAAGTGAAGCCAAGTCATACCAAGTCAAGTCAAGTTAAGTTATCAAGTCATGCCAAGTCGGGAGTGCGCCGCTACGGGCCATTATCAAGTCAAGTCAAGGGAACTTCATGCCCAGGTCTGGTTGGTTCGTATGCAGATACAGTGTGAAAATACAAGTGCAAGCTACAAATATCCCGTTACAAGTACAGGTTGAAGATTAACAGGTTACAAGTTACAAGTTACTAATATTAAGGATTACTAGATTGCAAGATGAACTACAGGTTACAGGTGATAGTTATAAAAGATAAGCTAAAATCTGCAATTCATAAGGAACCAGCCAGAAATAAGCCAAGACCATTAATACGGAAATCAACTCCAAGTTGTGTCCAAAGTGTATCAAGTCGGGCCAGGTAGTGTTGTGAGTTACAAAATATCAGAAGCTCCAATTCATAATAAAACGAGAGGGCTATTGAAGGTCAAACGGGCACCAGAGGTCCTGTACGCAGGCCAGCATACGCAGGGGCTATACGCAGGCCATACGCAAGGGAGCAGTACGCAAGCCAGCATACGCAATGCACAGTATGCAGGCCAGCATACGCAGGGGCTATACGCAGGCCATACGCAAGGGAGCAGTATGTAAGCCATACGCAATGCACAGTACGCAGGCCAGCATACGCAGGGGCTATACGCAGGCCATACGCAAGGGAGCAGTACGCAAGCCAGCATACGCAGGGGCTATGTTTGCACGAAAACCAAAACAGCGGGCCCCACGCGCGTGGGCGTGCGTGTAGGGGCTCAAAGGCTCATGATGGGGACAAGGGAGAGGAGGCCACGTGCTGGCTGCGTAGAGGGGCACTACGCAGGAGAGGCTACGCAGAGTGCAATACGCAGGGTGCAATACGCAGAAGACCCTAAGCAAGGGCTCTACGCAAGCAACACTACGCAGGAGCTCTACGCAAAGGCCGTACGCGGGAGCCGCGTGGCCAACAGGAGGGAAAGGCTGTGTTCTTCTCCTACCTCTGTCCGAGAGGAAGAACACCCACCCCAAAAACTTGCAAAAATCCATAACTCTTTCAATTGAAAACGAAATCAGGTTTTGCAAAGACCAAAGTTGTGTAAAACTTGATTCTCCTCAACATGGAAACCTCAAAGACGCCAAAAATCAAAGTTTATGAAATAAATTCGAGGAAAACTGAGATTCATGAAAGTTTAGATCTAAGGAGATCCATGCTTCAAATCCAGAAACTCCAAGTTCTAATGTTGTTCATGGTGAACTAATCTATCTAATGGACAAATAAAAGGGGTTCTCATGTGGTGGCCAAAAGCACTTGCCTATGGGTTGAGGAGTTGTGTGGAAGAAGGAAGAAGAAGAAGATGGAGAAGTAAATGAAAATAAAGAGGAGAGAGAAAAGTTAGGTGGGATATAATGAGGGTGGTTGTGGTGTTCTTGAGGGTGTAGAGTAGGTTAAGGGGTTCCAATGCAAAATAACCAAACCAAACCAATTAAAACCGAGCCAAACCAAAACCCGAAATACGAGAAAACCCAAAATTCTGCAAGTCGAGAAAATTAAAAATACAAGCCAAAAATCCAATCTACGAGTATAAATACGAAATACGGGAAATGAGGGTGACAACTCTACCCACCTTCAAAGAATTCCGTCCTCGGAATTTAATCAAGGAGCTAGAGATTGCCACAACAAGCTATACTAAGCACAGACAAGCTACACTAAGCAGTTCAATCATACAACCATACAATGCAAGCAAGGAAGGGAAAGCGTAAGGCATAAGAAAGACATTATACCTCACGAGTCAAACAGGTAGGGATATCGCGATCGGATGTCGTCCTCACGCTCCCACGTTGACTCACCTAGAGAGTGATGACCCCAAGCAACACGGACTAAGTTAATAGTCTTATTCTTGAGCGTCTTTTCTCTCCGGTCCAATATAGACACGGGCCTCTCCTCATACGAAAGGTTGGTACCAACAACCAATTCCGAATGATCTAGGATATGGCTCGGGTCCGGAATGTACCGTCTTAATTGGGATACATGGAATACATCATGTACCTCACTTAGTGACGGCGGAAGAGCGAGACGATAGGACACATCGCCTACTCGCTCCAGAATATCAAACGGCCCTATATACCTAGGACTAAGCTTTCCCCGTACGCCAAAACGAATGACGCCGCGGGTAGGCGAGATCCTAAGGAATACATGGTCGCCGACGGCAAATTCTAAGGGACGCCGATGAGCATCGGCCCAATGGCGCTGGCGGTCCTGAGCAACTCGGATGTGATCTCTGACCTTCCTGACCACTTCAACCGTCTGAGAAATCAGTTCTGGACCGAGCATCTGCCTCTCTCCGATGTCGTCCCATGCTAACGGGGATCTGCATTTCCTGCCATACAGAGCCTCGAAGGGTGCCATCTGGATACTGGCCTGGAAACTATTGTTGTACGAGAATTCTACCAGGTGTAGGTGATCCTCCCACGAACCTCCGAAGTCAAGGGTACACGACCGCAACATATCTTCGAGAGTTTGTATAGTACGCTCTGACTGCCCATCTGTCTGCGGATGATACGCTGAGCTGAACTTGAGACGAGTCCCCAAACTTTGATGAAGACTGCGCCAGAAGTGTGATGTGAATCTCGTATCCCTGTCTGATACTATGCTGACTGGCACTCCGTGAAGTCGGACGATCTGCCTGAGATACATCTCTGCTAGCTGTGCCGTCGACTGTCCAACTCTAAAGGGAAGAAAGTGTGCCACCTTGGTAAGCCTGTCCACAATAACCCAAATAGCATCTCTGCCTGCCGGAGATCTGGGTAACCCAGTCACGAAATCCATGGTTATGTGTTCCCATTTCCATTCTGGGATCGGTAAAGGTTGAAGAAGTCCAGCTGGCCTCTGATGTTCAGCCTTGACTTGTTGGCAAACCAAACATCGGGAGACATACCGGGCTATCTCCTTCTTCATACCATTCCACCAAAAGTGCTGACGAATATCTCTGTACATCTTCGTGCCGCCTGGGTGAATGGAATACTGCGAACTGTGAGCCTCTGCCATGACTTCCTGTCTGATATCTCCGCTGGGTACACAAAGACGCGTGCCGTGTCGAAGTGTACCATCCTCATGAATACATAACTCTGGCCTTCTCCCTGCCTCGCACTCTGCTCTGAGCCGCTGAATCTTGGAATCTGTTAACTGTGCTGTCGGGATCCTCTCAACTATGGTGGACTGTATCTGTAGGCTGGCCATCAAGACCACATTGGAAGGGAGAATCACTTCAATTCCCATCTTCTGAAGATCTGCCAATAGCTCTGGTTGCGCCGTTAGAAGGTAGACTCCGGCTCTCCGGCTCAACGCATCTGCTACAACATTGGCTTTCCCTGGATGATACTGCAAGTCCACATCATAGTCCACCAGTAGCTCGAGCCATCTTCTCTGTCGCATATTAAGATCCTTCTGGGTGAAAACATACTTCAGGCTCTTATGATCAGTAAATATCTCCACTCTGTCTCCATACAAGTAGTGCCTCCACAACTTAAGTGCAAACACTACTGCTGCTAGCTCCAAGTCGTGGGTCGGGTAATTCTTCTCATGATCACGGAGTTGACGTGACGCATAAGCAATTACCTTCCCATGCTGCATCAAAATACATCCCAATCCTCTGCCTGAAGCGTCGCAATAAACTATGAATCCTCCGGTCCCATTTGGAAGGGTGAGAATGGGAGCCGTTATCAAACCTCGCTTCAACTTCTCAAATGATTCCTGACATTCTGCTGTCCAAACGAACGGCACATCCTTGCGGGTCAACTGGGTCATCGGCGCTGAAATCCTTGCAAAATCAGAGACGAACCGCCGGTAGTAGCCGGCCAATCCAAGAAAGCTGCGAACTTCTGCCACTGAACTGGGTACTGGCCATGACTCGATAGCCACAATCTTCTGGGGATCCACTTCCACTCCTCCTCTGGTAATGATGTGACCCAAGTATGAAATGCGATCGAGCCAGAACTCGCATTTACTGAACTTGGCGTACAACTGGTGCTCTCTGAGAATCTGAAGAACCACACGGAGATGCTGCTCATGCTCCGCCTCACTCTTGCTGTAGACCAGGATGTCATCAAGGAATACTATCACAAACTGATCCAAGTAAGGCATGAAAATACGGTTCATAAGGTCCATGAACACTGCCGGTGCATTGGTCGCTCCAAAGGGCATAACTAGAAACTCCCAATGCCCGTACCTAGATCTGAACGCCGTCTTCGGGATGTCCTGCTCTCTGACTCTGATCTGGTGATATCCTGACCGTAAGTCTATCTTCGAGAAAACTGAAGCCCCTTTGAGTTGATCAAACAAATCATCTATCCTTGGAAGAGGGTATCTGTTCTTGATTGTCACTGAGTTCAAGGTACGATAATCAACACATAGCCTGGACGTACCATCCTTCTTTTTCACAAGAAGCATCGGGGCTCCCCAAGGCGATCCACTTGCACGAATGAATCCCTTGGTCCTGAGTTCTTCAATCATCTTGTACAAAATTTCCAACTCTGAAGGCGCCATTCTGTAGACTCGCTCTGATACTGGTGCTGTCCCGGGAATCAAGTCAATGGTGAACTCGATCTCCCGCTCTGGTGGCATCCCTGGAAGTTCCTCTGGGAAGACATCTGGAAACTCTTCAACTATCCGGGGCAACTGCACTGCTGCTACTGCCATCCGCAATACTGGAGGAGATGGCTCTACTGTGCCTCTGGTAAATGAAAACTCTGGCTCTCCGGGAATACTAAAGACAACTCTGCCAACATGGCAGTCTATCCTAGCATAATGGTTCCTCAACCAATCCATGCCTAGGACTATATCATAGTCCGCCATAGGGAATTCTATGAATCTAGCGGGGAATTCTCTACCGCTAACTACGATCCGACACGAGGAGAACACTCGATCTACTCCCACAAGACCATTACCAGTAAGTATATTGAGCCTCACTGATAATGACTCGGGCTCCAACCCTATCCGTGTCGCGAATCGTGCAGACATGAATGAATGCGATGCACCAGAGTCAAATAATACGGATGCTGGAAAGGTGTTGACGAGAATAGTACCTGCCACTACCTCACCTGGTGCAACTTCTTCTTCCATGGTCATCATCATAGCCTGACCTCTAGCTGCGGGTCCCCTCTGCTGGAAACCCCTCTGTCGGCTCTGTGCTGGAGCCTGGGTGAACTGCTGCTGGTTCTGCTGTTGAAAGGCCTGGGCCTGGGGCGCCAATGGCCTCGGGTACTGCTGTTGCTGCTGCTGCGGGACTGGAACTGGGGCTGGTCCCCTCACCGAAGAACTAGAAAGGTTGGATGAGGATGGACCTCCCCAATTCGGGCAGGCCCCTATCTTATGATCTGCTCCTCCACAAGCCAGGCACAATCCCTGTGCCCTACGACACTCTGCCACTACATGGCCCGGCTTCCCGCAATGAGAACATCCCACCGCGGAAGACTGCTTCTGCTTCTGCTGCTGCGGGTACGTCGGGGTCGAATGCTGAACCGACGTCACTGAGGCCGCCCGCCTCGGAGTTCCAATGGTTATACCCCTAGCTGCCGGGGCTGGAGCTGAAGATTGGTGCATCTGGTTATGGGACCGCTTCCTGCCTCCGGTCCTGTCCACAATTCTCCGGGAGGTATACTCATGCCTCCTTGCTGCTTTCAATACTGCATCGAACGTCTGGTGCTCGAACTGTTCCACAGCCAATAATATCTCCAAATGCAGTCCCTGCTGGAACCGCTGAGCCCTATCGAACTCGGTTGCCACCAAGGTGGGGGCGAACCTACTCAGTCTAGAAAACTCGGTCGCATAGCCATCGACCGTCCTGCCTCCTTGCTTCAAGTTAGTGAATCTGGTCTGCAGGTCGTACCGTGCCACCGCATCGAAGTACTTTGTCTGAAACCTCTCTCTGAACGTCGCCCAAGTGACTGGTGTTGCTAACCCCATGGCCTGAGCTGCCCACCAATCGCGAGCCAAGTCTAACAACTGCAGGCGTACCACCGCCACCTTATCATTATCAGGTGTCCTAGCTGCTTCTAGAACCACCTCGGTATCCTGAAGCCAAGCATCCGCGGCAATCGCATCTTCACTGCTGTCAAAGAAGGGAGGGTTCAAGCGCTTGAAACTGTTGGCCGCCTGATTTCCTTGGGGACCTCCTCGGTTTAGTGCATCATGAACTTCCTGGTGCAAGGCGTCGCCTCGACGATCTTGGGATGCAAGCAGTTCTCTGATAAGCCCTACCAAAGGTCCCTCATCCTGTCTAGCTGGTTGAACGGGCGGAGCTGCCTGAACTGGAGGTTCCGGGCCTCCGAAAGGCATAACTCGAGAGGCTACTCCAGAGTGCTGAGCTTGATCTTCCTGGCGCTGGAGTGCTTGTCGAGCTTCCTCTGGCTGGTTGGCAGGTCCGGGAGTAATGCCGCTGAAGAAGATGACATAGGGAACAGTAAGGAAAGGACCAGGACAGATCAATGATACAAGCATGTGATCAGGTCAAGAATCTCAGGGATTTGAAGATACGAGCAGAGATCAAGGGCGAATACTGATTGAGACATCTATTCGGTAAACCCTCACATTTCTTGAATGCCAAGACCTGCATGGGCCACCACTTAAACCGTGTCACGCCCCAGAACCAGAATACTGGAGAGCGGGGGCAGACACAGCCAGCTACGTATATTGAAATAGAATATATCTCAACTATACGATCACGGCTGTCTAGATATGAGGGTTTACTACAAGCCAGCAGTCTCTTAAGGTCAAGCCTATTGTCTCAATCTCCAGCAATTAACAGAGTTACAAGATGTTTAGAGCATCAAATATATATATATATAAGGCGTCCCAAATATTACATATTGGATGATCATGAAGCTAGTCGTACAAATGATAGGACTAGCAAGAGTTCAGTCATACATGATCAACCCTAGGATTTGTTAATCATGTTTACAGCCCGTAGGCAGACAGTAAGTAAATGTGCATCGAGCTAACAGGTGCTCGTCGGCTAAACGCCTCAAAAGAATAAATTTACATATAAGTGGGTGAAACAAAAAGGGAAAACCCACTCTTGGCCCGGGTTCCGTCTAGTTGTCACCATTGGGCTGGAAGCTTGGTAGATCCTCGGGAGCCGCTCCGAAATCTGGCCATACAAAACCAGCTGGGTCAAACCCCAGAAAGAGCAAGTGCCACAAAGGAGGCCACAAATAAGAACAAAAGCCAGCATATCAAAACATAAAGAATAAAAGGAAAGTACAAGTAAAATAAAAGTACACAGAGCGATAAACGACTAGGGACGTGGAACCATTCCGGGAGCCAGGTTACAATCCTCAAACCAAACAAGGACCGGGATCGTACCCCTTCGCCTGAATAGCTCACTGTCTCTACCCATTTATCGTTAGAGATAAGTAAAACAATCATGATCAAGGGTTCCAGGTACAGGGGCTAGACAAGACTCTAGACAGGGCTGGACACCATTCATTCACAATCGGCCAAGCAAGTACTACGGCGTACTACTTTAACTAACTAGGGTTATCACAAGCCTAATTACTAACAAGATGCAAGTGAGAAACTCCCAGTCCCAAGCCCTGCAGACCATCCAGTTATCCTTCCGCGGGTTGAGAGTTATAGGTGGGTACATCGCCCGGGAGACAAATGTACCCTTAGGTGACTTAGAGGGTGCAACACATGACAGTGTGCTGGAAATGTGCTCTACTCGTCGGCAAGCTACAAGTCCATTAATGCCTCCAGATAACGAGACTGCCTGTGACCGGGAATTCTCCATGTTCTAATTTGGCCTACTCATTACCTAATCCAATTTTAGTGTGAGTCCCTGGCCGTGGTACCCAGGGAGTCACCCCTTAGACATGATGCAAGACAAGACAAGTGATTTGCACAGAGCAACCGGTAGTACACCCACGGTGTCAAGACAAGTCAAGTCGAGTCAAGAGTGCGCCGCCACGGGCCACTATCAAGTGAAGCCAAGTCATACCAAGTCAAGTCAAGTTAAGTTATCAAGTCATGCCAAGTCGGGAGTGCGCAGCTACGGGCCATGATCAAGTCAAGTCAAGGGAACTTCATGCCCAGGTCTGGTTGGTTCGTATGCAGATACAGTGTGAAAATACAAGTGCAAGCTACAAATATCCAGTTACAAGTATAGGTTGAAGATTAACAGGTTACAAGTTACAAGTTACTAATATTAAGGATTACTAGATTGCAAGATGAACTACAGGTTACAGGTGATAGTTATAAAAGATAAGCTAAAATCTGCAATTCATAAGGAACCAGCCAGAAATAAGCCAAGACCATTAATACGGAAATCAACTCCAAGTTGTGTCCAAAGTGTATCAAGTCGGGCCAGGTAGTGTTGTGAGTTACAAAATATCAGAAGCTCCAATTCATAATAAAACGAGAGGGCTATTGAAGGTCAAACGGGCACCAGAGGTCCTGTACGCAGGCCAGCATACGCAGGGGCTATACGCAGGCCATACGCAAGGGAGCAGTACGCAAGCCAGCATACGCAATGCACAGTACGCAGGCCAGCATACGCAGGGGCTATACGCAGGCCATACGCAAGGGAGCAGTACGCAAGCCATACGCAATGCACAGTACGCAGGCCAGCATACGCAGGGGCTATACGCAGGCCATACGCAAGGGAGCAGTACGCAAGCCAGCATACGCAGGGGCTATATTTGCACGAAAACTAAAACAGCGGGCCCCACGCGCGTGGGCGTGCGTGTAGGGGCTCAAAGGCTCATGATGGGGACAAGGGAGAGGAGGCCACGTGCTGGCTGCGTAGAGGGGCACTACGCAGGGGAGGCTACGCAGAGTGCAATACGCAGGGTGCAATACGCAGAAGACCCTAAGCAAGGGCTCTACGCAAGCAACACTACGCAGGAGCTCTACGCAAAGGCCGTACGCGGGAGCCGCGTGGCCAACAGGAGGGAAAGGCTGTGTTCTTCTCCTACCTCTGTCCGAGAGGAAGAACACCCACCCCAAAAACTTACAAAAATCCATAACTCTTTCAATTGAAAACGAAATCAGGTTTTGCAAAGACCAAAGTTGTGTCAAACTTGATTATCCTCAACATGGAAACCTCAAAGACGCCAAAAATCAAAGTTTATGAAATAAATTCGAGGAAAACTGAGATTCATGAAAGTTTAGATCTAAGGAGATCCATGCTTCAAATCCAGAAACTCCAAGTTCTAATGTTGTTCATGGTGAACTAATATATCTAATGGACAAATAAAAGGGGTTCTCATGTGGTGGCCAAAAGCACTTGCCTATGGGTTGAGGAGTTGTGTGGAAGAAGGAAGAAGAAGAAGATGGAGAAGTAAATGAAAATAAAGAGGAGAGAGAAAAGTTAGGTGGGATATAATGAGGGTGGTTGTGGTGTTCTTGAGGGTGTAGAGTAGGTTAAGGGGTTCCAATGCAAAATAACCAAACCAAACCAATTAAAACCGAGCCGAACCAAAACCCGAAATACGAGAAAACCCAAAATTCTGCAAGTCGAGAAAATTAAAAATACAAGCCAAAAATCCAATCTACGAGTATAAATACGAAATACGGGAAATGAGGGTGACATATTCAATGCTCCAGGAAAGCCATCGGGTAAGATGAAAAAGAGATATCTGAACGATGATGAGCTAAGGGCTGCTCAGGTGTATGTATTACTCAACTGCGACGAGGAGAAAGTAAAAAAACTGGAGGGGTAAGTAATTAATACGTCTATATTATTTTAATAGTGTTAATTATTATACTATTACATTAATTGAACGATGTTGTTTTCAGCATATTTAATGATGATGTGAGGTCGGGTAGGCCACACATAACAGAAGATGAACTAGAACAAGAAATGAGGCGTTATTTTCCATCATGGTTGAGTGCATATGTAAGACTTGAGAACTCTGTAATTAACTTTTTGTATATGCACTTGATTGAGAATGAGCTTAATTGCTTCTTTCGTGGTATTTAGGTCGATCGTCCATACGCAAGACTTGAGAATGAGTCTATTAGAACGCTAGCCAAGGGACCAATTTATGCTACAAAAATATGGCCAAGCTACTGTGTTAATGGGTTTAGGTTCAAGTCAACAACTTGCCCGATCAGAGACAACTTTGTGGATCTCGATTCCACCAAAAACAGCTGTTTGTGTATCAGATCTTCGAACTACAAAGATGTTGATGCGGGCAACGATTTCTATGGCGTGTTACGGGAGATTGTGGAGCTGACATATAGTTATGGAATAGAGCCTGCTAAGATTGTGTTATTCAGGTGTGATTGGTTCGATCCGATTGAAGGTCAAGGTTGGAAAGTAGACAAGCACGGTCTTGTTGATATAAACTATCGGCGTCGATATCAAGCCTATGAACCATTTGTCCTATCAAGTCAGGCTCAGCTCGTGTACTTCACAAGTTATCCTAAACGGGGAACAACAAGGTCGGACTGGTGGGCAGTATGCAAGACCAAAGCTAGAAATACCTTTGAGGTTGACGATATAACTTATCAACAGGATGAACTACCTCTTGTAACAAATATTATAGAAGTGGACACGACGGAAGTTTCCTATTACACATCAAATTGTGTAGAAGAAGTAGAATTATCTGAAGAGGAAGATGCAGATGAAAGTGAAGATGTAGAGGAGGAAGAAGAAAAAGAAGAAGAAGAAGAAGAAGTAGATGAGCTAAACGAACTAGATGAATTTTCAAAAGAGGATTAAATCTGTACGTTTGTTTTATAATCATATTTGACACTTTAGTGACACTTCTATCATATAAATCTGTGACACTTCAGTGACACTTTATTGACACTTTTATTGACACTTCAGTGACACTTTTTGACTATGATATTTTTTAAAAATCTGTGATGTCTATCATATAAATATGTTTTTTTTGTTTTATTGTCATATGTTTTATTGTCAGGTATGACTAGACCATCTGGACGACGCGGAGGATTATATATTAGGCAGCCCTGTCAGCCTCGGGCTGGGGATGGAGAGGGCAGTTTTGTACCCTCATCCTCATCTCCGAGTACGCCAGTGTACCGTTCTGTTCCCTGTCCATTACCGGGACAGGGCAATTCTAGCAGGTTGGCGACTCCTCCCTCGTCGTCCAGCCTTCCTGTTCCCGGTCCATTACCAGGACAGGGCAGTTCTAGCAGGTTGGCAACTTCTCCCTCGTCGTCCAGCCTTCCTGATCCCGCGTCCAGCATCCCTGATCCCCCGTCCAGCATTCCTACTATCGACGGCTCTATGGAGGGAGCCCACGCCGATCATATGGAGGACGACGATCAGACTGATCCTGCCCAGGCAGGAGGTGAGAGTGACCCTCCATGCGCTCTCCCGGACGAGACGCGTATGGAGATTTGGACGGACGGGCCTATGAAGTAAGTTAATTAATTATTATATATTTCTCAAATGATTATATGTACATATATATTCATGAAAAATTATTATTGTATAGATATCGGCCTTCTGCAGTACAGAGACAGCTGGAGACATTTATGAGGCAGAACTATGGTGGGCCTTGGCTCAACTACTCAGATGCTCCCGCAGATAGGAAGGCCTTTTGGTTCGCCCACTTCAAGGTAAAAAATTTGTTTATTTTTAAATTTTAATAATCATTTGTGTATATTATACAACTTTTGTATTTTACTTCTTGTAGAGGACCTATTTCTATCCACCATACCGGGCGGCGAGGATCGAGGGCCAATTTCCTGCCGTCATAGCCAAGCTCATCCGTGATGCGATCGACGACCAGAAGCGTCGTGATCGCGCCGGACGTCCGATCCAGGGTTGGATTATGCCAGAGCAGTGGACTGCGATGAAGGCTAGATTCAGCGAGCGCCAGTACCAGGAGCGGTCTGAGAAGGCCAAGGTGGCGCGGTCGAGCGCCGGTAAGTGGTGTGGCGGCTCCATTCCGATGACGGAGCATTTTCGTCGTCTGGTACGTTTCCTATGACGGACATTAATTTATATATAGTTCGATATAATGTTTAATACTAATAATAGATAATATATTTTAACAAGTAAAGAAGGGTGAGGACCCGAACATGGTGACCGTCTTCCTGGTCACCCATCGGAGGGCTGGGGACTTCATTGACGAGAGGGCGACGCAGGCATATGTACGTTCTATTCAACTAATATTAACTGACTATAATTTAGAAAACAGGAAAATAGATATCAATATAGACTTTAGTAAACACTTACACGTTAGCAAACATGTTCTAGGCCGAGTTTGTTCGGCTACAGAAGGAGGCGGCTGATGCTGCTGCTAGTGCACAAGCAGAGGGAGGGGCTGGTACTTCCTCCCAGCCGCCTGCAGAGCCATCGCCGGACGAGCTCTGGATGACCACCGTTGGCGGTCTTCAGAAGGGTACGTACTACGGTACGGGATCCTACGGCGCATATTTGGCTTCGGAGTCATCCCGGGCCCCCTCTGTCAGTGCGCAGTCTCCGGCTACTCAGGCGTCGTCACAAGCTGAGGATGTTCGTCGTCAGATCGAGGAGCTGCGTCGCGAGTTACAGCAGCAGATTTCTGATGCGGTCGAGCGACGATCCGGCCCTCCGATCGTCACCGGACGATTTGATGCGGTCGAGCGCAGTATACAGGAGCTGATGAGTCTGCATCAGGCTGCAGCTGCCAACTTACAGACGCTCACCGAGTCTACGCAGCGCACTGAGCGTAGACAGGTCGAGCTGGACGGATCGCAGAGGAGCCTTTCTCTCTCACTCGCTCAGTATACTGAGAAGGTGGTGAGTACCCTTGCTGCGCATGGTGAGCGACTGCGAGAGCTGGAGCAGGTACGTCCTCCGGGTCCATCGACGGTGCCGACTCCAGATACTGTGCTGCCTCCGGCGTCGACTCCAAATATTGTACTGCCTCCTACTGCCCCTACGGTACAGCTCACCCAGGAGCAGTATGACTACATTCTATCCCAGTTGCACGGCAGGGGTCCGCGGTGATTTTATTTGTTTTTTTATGACTTGTATGTATTGGCCCTATGGGCAAATTGTTTATTCATACACTGTTGTTTATACACTTGGTGGGAGACTTTTTATCATCTTTCACTTTTATTTGACTCTATTGGATGTTTATGAGGATGTGTGTCTGTGATATTTACTTTGCACTGCCTCCTATTTTTATTGTGATATTTACTTTGTGATATCTGCGACGGGATGACAAATATACCTACGCTGGATTATAAGCGATGATCTGATATACAAAGGAGATGCTGTCGAAATTTTAAAAAAATATATTGTGTATTTTTGTTATGATGTGTGTCTGTGTTTACAGTGAATGTGAAATACAGTGTTCGGAACCATTGACAGTTTCGATTACTGTTGTATGTTTTATCTTGGATAGAAATAGCAACAGTTCAGGGTGCACTTCTGAGAGCTTCATTTTCACGTCCTTCACTTTCTCAGACGTCGTAAAGGTTCCCGAGAAGGTGAAGGACGTGAAGAGGAAGCTCTGAGAAGTGCACCCTGAACTGTTGCTCTTTCTATCAAAGAAAAAACATACAACAGTAAGCAAAACTGTCGATGGTTCGAACACTGCACTTCACACACACTGTAAACACAGACACACAGCATAACAAAAATATCAATTATATTTTTTTAAAAAAATTTTATATTAGCGACGTATAGCGACGTTCTGCGACGTATAGCGACGTCACACAGACGTCGCTATACGTCGCTAACTAGCGACGTTATGTCGCTCGACGTCGCTAATATACGTCGCTACGTTGCCCACGTGGCCACGTGGATGCCATGCCTCGTCATCATTTATAAACTTTTGAAGCGTCGCTAGTTGTCGCTTTACGTCGCAATGGTGGCGACGTACTTATACGTCGCTATCTGTCGCTCATTTCGCGACGTCTAGCGACAATTAACTACGCGTCGCAAATAGCAACGTTTGGCGACTAAATTGCATCTGCGACTTGCCTATAAGCGACGTAGGTTTTTCGTCGCTAAATACGTCGCAAATCATTGTTAGCGACGTATTTCCTGTATTTAGCGACGTCTCCTGACGTCGCTAATCTGGGTTATTTTAGTAGTGTCAATGTTGTTGACTGCTGGCATTCCTAAGTGCTACTGGGGAAAAGCTACATTGACGGCGACTTTTATTCTAAATAGAGTGCCTCATACAACTTTAGATGTTACTCCTCATGAACTCTGGTTCAAGGTCAGACCTAACTTGAACGTCATTCGAGTGTGGGGTTGTCTGGCATATGTCAAGCTTCCAGATCTGAAGATTCAGAAGCTTGGGACAAGGACTACTAAGACAATCTTCTTGGGTATGCCGAGAAGAGTGATGCTCGGAAATTTCTTGATATTGAGTCAAATCATATCATTAAATCTCGCGATGTAGAATATTTTGAAGACAAATTTATAAGGCACAAGAATATTGTTTTTGTGGATGTACCAAAGAACATTGAGGGTGCGCAGAAAACTGAAGTCTTCAATGAAGATGTGGTCGAAGAAGATATTGTTGTTGAAACAACGATTGAACCAGAACAAGTTGAGTCATCAGCAAAGCGTATGAGGAGGCCGAAGGACTTCGGAAGTGACTTTGTCACCTATCATGTGGATGCAGATCCGCTTACCTATGATGAGACGATGAAGACCAGATACGTAGTTTTCTGGAAGGAGGCGATTGACAATGAAATTGATTCTATCACCTCAAATAACACTTGGGTGTTGGTTGATCTTCCTAAAGGAGCAAAACCCATCGGATACAAATGGATCTTCAAGAAGAAGATAAAAGCAGACTAAACTATTGATAAGTTCAAGGCTAGGTTGGTAGCCAAGGAGTTTTCTCAGAAGCAGGGGATTGACTATTTTGACACGTATGCTCCAGTTGCCCGGATGACCACCATCAGGATGTTGATTGCTCTTACAGCAATACATAAGATGGTGATACATCAGCTGGATGTGAAAATGACTTTCCTAAATGGTGAGCTAACCGAAGAGATATACATGCAACAGCCAGAGGGATTTGTCGTCAAGGGCCTTGAAGACAAGGTCTACAAGTTGGTAAAATCATTGTACGGTCTTAAACTGGCTCCCAAGATGTGGCATGAGAAATTTGACAAAGTTATAAGGTCAAATGGCTACATGGTCAGCGAGACGGACAAGTGTGTTTACACGAAGTTCGCTGATGTAAGAGGTGTGATCGTTTGTCTGTACGTGGACGACATGCTTATCCTAGGTACGAATATGAGCTGCGTCACGAAGACAAAAAAATTCATCTCGAGCAAGTTTAGTATGAAGGACTTGGGGGAAGCTGATGTGATCTTAGGGATCATGATCATCCGGACAGACACTGGACTAGCGCTGTCACAGCCTCATTATATTAAGAAAATGATCACTCATTATGGGTATCGGGATCTTCCAGGGATCGATACGCCGTACAGTTGTGATCTGAAGCTGAAGCCTAATTCAGAGAAAAGTGTCAGGCAGCTGGAGTATGCAAGCGTAATCGGAAGTTTGATTTATGATACTACTGCCACAAGGCCTGACATAGCTTTCATCGTGGGAATGCTGAGTCATTTCACAAGCAACCCAGGTGTTGAACATTGGAAAGTTATGAAACGGGTTATGAGATATCTCAAGAAGACTTAGACATATGCACCGTACTACAGCGGAGATTCGCCGGTAGTGGAAGGCTTCAGTGATGCTAGCTGGTGCTCAGAGGTGGAGAGCACGAGGTCCACAGGTGGATTCATTTTCACAATGGATGGAGTTGTTATATCGTGGAAGTCGAAGAATCAGACTATTCTCTCGCGGTCATCCATCGAATCTGAGTTATTTGCACTTAATACCGCAGCCGAGGAAGCAAAATGGCTTCGAGAGCTCATGTATGATCTTTCAGTGGTTGGGGCACAAATACCGGCGATACCGATATACTGCGACAACCAGGCGACTGCGGCAATGGCATCAAATGATCTCTTCAACGGAAAGAAGAGGACTGTGCGGTTGAAGCACAGGGCAGTACACGATCTTATCAAAGGAGGTGTTATTGCAGTAATTCATGTTCGGAGTCAAGGGAACCTGGCAGATCCATTCACCAAGGGCCTCAAGTGCCAGTTGGTCGATGACACAGCTTGTAAAATGGGCTTGAAGGCATTCTGATATTGTATTATTGTATTCCTACCATAAAGTTTTATGTTAATAGTTCAAAGAGAAATCTACTAGGCATCTAGCTTTTGGTTCAAGGGAGGACCACTAATCGGAAGAATATCAGGAACGGTGGGTACATGTTCTAATGGGCATGAAGAGGTTACGGACCTATAACCACTGTTGTCTACTGTTGTTTTCTACGAAAAACGGATCCTGTGGGAAGGATGGCTTAAATGCCTTAATGAGTTCTCAGGTAGAGTGAATGTCTGGTGTGCTTTAAAGGAAGCACGGTAGAACAGCACTACAAGGAGTGAAACTCCATGCTACTATGGGGTGACTCCACCATGAGGTTCCCAAACATAGGGTAATGCCTCGTCTTTGCTAGCTAAATCACAGTAGCATAGCACCACAAATAGGCAGTTAGCCTAATGTTGTATGTTAAAATAAAGAGGGGTGTAGTCAGCACTACAAAGAGGAAGAGTTCCTCATGTTACAGTGGCACGACACCACGATGAGATACCCGATTAGGGATAAAGCCTCGGCCTTGTAAGCCATGTTGTTGCGACGTAACACCGCAAGGGAGCCTAAGGCTTCATGCTGGGTAGTTTGGCACTACAAAGAGGCGGTTGCCTCATGCTACAGTAGTATAACACTACAATGAGGTTCCAGGTACGGGGTAAGGCCTCGGCTTTAAGCCATGTCATAGCGGCGTAGCACCGTAAGGGAAGCGCAAAGCGCTTCATGCCATGTCTCTTTATAATGAACTCACTTATAGTGTATGGACAAAGAGATATCCGGCCGTCTCTTGAGGGTAAACTTGTAGATGCCTAAAATTATACACTGAAATCAGGCTGGCACAGGGCCTTTAATGTGTAGCCAGAAGCACATGTAACTATATTATGTGAGTGGGAAGAATTTCAGCTATGATACAGAATTTAAGGCTTAGTCCATTCTTGTATTATAGTCTGTTGTTTGACCCATGCGGGAAGATTCAAGTCGTCATCGGCATCTCTCCTAATGCATGATGGACAGTTACTGTGGGGAACACTTATACCCATATATAGAGATATATGGGGGATTGTTGGGGGTTTTGGCCTTTTCTTTAGAAACTTTAGTCCCACATCGGATAGGCCAAAGAAGTTGTATCTCTATATATTAGCTATGCTAGTTTAGAGATGCACATGTGGTGTGGAGGTGCACATTGGTGTGTCATGTGGGGTTATTTTTTTAATGGAAAAAGGCTAAATCAATAATTAAAAGCATTTATGCTTTTTGCTCTTGGGAAATTTATTTCCATGGGAGCTAAGCCCGTAGGGGCTTAGCGACTTGGACTCGGACTCGGGCTCATGGGATCATGAGACATAATATGGTATTTTGTTGGCGCACTTTGTACTTAGCACGTCAACATCGTCGTTAGGCTCATAGTGCGCTTTAGTTGCGCTCGTTGCACGAGCCACTTGCGTGGCCAAATTGCGTGCCACGTTGCGCGGTACAGGTTGCCCGACCTAGGTTGCGCGACCAGGGTGCGCACCAGGTTGTGCGCCAGGTTACGCACAGGTTGCGCCAGGCTGCACACAGGTTGTGCCAGGTTGCACACAGGTTACACACAGGTTGCGCCAGGTTGCGCTAGGCTGCACACAGGTTGTGCCAGTTTGCGCGCAGGTTGCGCACAGGTTGCGCCAGGTTGCACAAGTGGCACAAGTGGCGTAATGTACGTTTGGCGCAAGGTGTGTAAGGCATGTGGCGCAGTGTGACGTAAGGTACAAGGCACACGGGTTGCTAGAGTGGCACAACTTGCTTCAGATCGTGCATGTGCATGATCTGAGCAGTTACTGCACGTTCGGAGTGGTTATTACCACATCCCAAATATTGTGCTAACCGGGCAGTTGCTACTCGGGCCTATATAAGGTCTCCTCTCTCTCACAGACAGTATACACAGAACATATATAGAGAGTTTTAAAAGTTTACAAGTGTTTCTTAACACAAGTAAACAGATCCTGTCAGAGAGAAGAGAAACTTTGTACCAGCGTTGCTTTTGTACGGGAGTCCATGTACGATCTGAGGAGTCAGAAGAGCAGAAGTGTTCCAAAGTTCTCCGATGAACTTGTTGGTTCCTGGAAGCTATTCGTGTGGGGCGAATATAGCTTTGAGCAATGGTGATCATTCACCCGAGCAGGCCATCTTCCATCTTTCGCCTGTCATCTTCTTCGCTGCTTTGATTACGAAATCTTCTTAGATTCTTGTATATCATATGCTGCTGTGGATTACAAAATCTTTTTAGATTCTCGTAATATAATAACGAGATCTTCTTAGATCTTTGTTATACTTGCGCAACCTTTCTAGAAGTGTTGCGTTAGAACATTGTTCTTACAATTGTTTTATATTCATAGTTTTCCATCAAAAAATTGTACCCCGACCCTAACAGTTATGTATCATTATCTAGTTAATATTTTATTATCATGTACAGTTTATTTGTCTAGTTATTTGTTACATTATTTACATGACTTTATTTTGTATCGTACGACATTATGCATGGTGTTACTTGCTCCAATCCTGACTGGGTAACTATTTTTAGGCATTGTCGATGACCGTTGTACCTCTCTGGACCTTTGGTCCATCTGATGAAGCAGGATAAAGCTATATTTGGAAGGATCTACTTAGGACTTTTTTCCCTTCTTGTATTTGATCATGCTCAGGTAATTTTGATTATATTAATGATTGAGCTTAGATTCTAATATTGTCTTTGACTATATTATAATTTAAGTTTAATGATGATGTTAATTTAAATTTTGAGGACAAAATTTCATTAAGATGGGTAGATTTGTAACCCTTAAGATCGATTCTAATATTTCCAAGATTTATCGACATTTTCTGGAAAAAATTCAAAAAATTTATAAATAAAATATTTTATTTTTGGAAAGCAAATCTGTCACTACCCCATTTCTAGTGTGAGGGTATTTTTGACATTTTAGGGATAATTTAAATTTATTAGAATTTATTTGAATTTTTGGGAATTTTTATGAATTATTTTGGAATTGATTGGTGCTAGTTTTAGACATTGACTCATGTTGACTTAGGAGGCTGTCCTATAGGCTAACCTAAGTCAGGACTACTTGGTTAGGTTAAGAAACCCTGGTATGACCTAAGCTAGTGAATTCAAGCTCATTAGAATTATTTTGAGAGAATTTGGAGTTAGTTTGATCTAGGAATGACTTGTGAAATCACAAGTCATGATCATGACTTAAAACCTTAGAGGCTCAAACCAACCTAGTGAAACCCTAGTCCAACCTCACTTGGCCGGCCACCTTAGCATTCTAGGGATTCCCCCACTATATAATCTCTCCTAAAATCTAGGACTAGCCTCTTCTTTAGGAATTTATTGCATGAGAAGAAAGAGGTGAGTCTCCATGTTTAAAAACCCATAGAAAATCCATTGTAGATCCTTTTTCTCCCAAACAAGTTGCATTGAATCCTAATATTACTGTTCTTGCTGCTATTTGAGTTTTATTTCAGTTTGAGGTTGTTTTGATTGGATTGGGACATCTAGGGAGGAGCTCACAAAGAGGGGTTTTTCTTGAAAGTTCAACAATAGGTAACTTTCTCAGTTCTCCATGGATTTTCAATTTCTCTTCATGATTAGGAAGCCCTAGGGGTCCCCTAAGTGTCTGTATAGGTTTCGTGTCAGGTATCATAGGTTTCATATCCGTTTGGATACGTATCAGAGTCGGCCTTAAGGTGCTTGTCGAAATGCCTCAAAGGGCATTTCAATTTGGTTTGTGCAAAGTTTTTAAATAGGAATTAGGGTTTTGATATTGCCTGTGGGTTTCTAATGACTGTGCTTGATTTTCGTGTCGTGTCAGGCCTAGGGAGACACGCGGTGCACACACGCGCGCGCGCGCTACAGTCTTCCCCTGCTACTCGGGGGCTGTAGCGGACACGACACGTATTGTATTGACACGAGACTTGACACATGGCATGGGGCCATGAATGACACCCCGTGTGTCAAGCCCCATGTGTCCCCGTGTCGTGTCGAGGAAGGAAATTGTTGTGCATGTGTCGTACACTGTGTGTTTCCAGTGTTCACATATGTGTTCCTTTGTAAACTGTTTTAAATGCTTTAAATAATGTTTTTAATTGTTAAATAGTTCCTAAATATTATGTATATTATCTGTTAGAATCAGTTTCCATGCTAGCTTAGGTTTTGTTTAGGATTTTGGTCTCAAGCATGGATTTTTGGGTTTTCACTGATACACATTGATACTATTTTTTTCAGTTTTTTCCCAATACCTTTATTCCCTGTTTAATTATGTGTTTCTCAACTGTTGATGATTCCCACATGTTACATTTCATATTAACTAAGCTTTTACATACGATTATAGGCTTTTGTTTGTGAGAATAGGATTTTGGCTAGTGTGTGGATTCATTCGAATTGTTTAACTGATTTTGTGTATACCTGAGATGGGATGTTTCCTATCATTTGAAATCTGAGTTTAGGATTTGGCAATCTGGGATTTCCTCTTGTGGTTGAAACCTGAGATGTAAAGTAAGTATTAACTGTTTTGTTTTGGGCTGAACCTAAATCACCTGGCAATGGTTTGCATTGCTATTTTTCTGAAAACCTGGGAACACATGTGCATTCATGTATACACATGAACCCTCACACAAATTTTTCCCTTACACACACAGTCCTCCCCTCTCCCTTTCATATACACACATGTAAGACACTTTACACAAATTTGTAGACACTGTTTTCCTGTTCACACAATCTTATGAAGACACACACACTAGAAAAATGAGAATTGATGCATGAGTTGATGTTAACCTATACACTGATTTCCTGAGTTGGAATTGCTACTGATTTTTCCTCATCAATGTTAAGTTGATTTAAAATCTGAGAATGAATGTCCATCTCATTTTAACCTGTCAAGACTTGTAGGAACCTGAGCACACAATGAACACATGTACATTGAATTGACATACCACACTGGAAATCGAATTCCTGGGAACACAGGTTCCTTTCTTTTAGCTCACTGTCATTTGGTTCCTGAAATCTGAGTTTTCCTATTTAAATGTTCACTGATATGTTAAATCCTGAGATACCTACTTAATGTTCTTTGGTTGTTAATTTCCTATTGACACTTGCTACACTATTGTAATGCCTCACTAACACACACACACACACACACATTGTATGATGTACACACATATATACACATAGCCCCATTAAACACACACACTTTTCTCTCTCTTTCACTGTTTTTGTAGTTCCTGCACACTATTTTTATCTTGCCACACACACACACAGCTACACTCTAACACACACATTGCAGTCACACATTGACACCCTACACTAGGTTGTACACACATGTGACACTCGTCATTCTTCCCCTCTAACTCTCTATCTTCCTTATACATACTATATAATGTATTATAATATGTAATGTATTCATATAATATAATATGTGTGTATATATATATATATATTTTTTTTTGTATATATATATATATATATATATATATATATATATATATATATATATATATATATATATATATATATATTTTTGTATATATATATATATATATATATATATATATATATATATATTAGGGTTGTGTATCTTTTTGGGTATCTAGTATGGATACCTACTTGGATGTATATGTTGGATTGGTTTATACACAGCACCATGTACATATAATTTGTGTGAACTATATATGTGTATTACATATATAGGTGTGTATGGTTAGATTTGCAATATATGTATATATCAAGAGTGATACGTTTTAGATATAGGTTTGACTTGCTAGACTAGTATAGGCTAGTTTGACCTAGTTTGATTTCTAGGGTTGACCAGAGTTGACCAAGAGTTGACTTTGGCCTAGATTGACCTAGAATCATGTAGAATGCATAGTAGAACTTCATTATACCATTTTGGACTTGTTGTGAATTGTGCTGTTCTGATTAGGAGCCAGACACCACTCCTCGGACAGTACTTTCATATTGGACACTCAGATACCAAACGAGTATATTTTCTGATCATTTCATATCCTGCTTAGAATTATTTCCTGCATTAGATTACTTTACTTGTACTGTCACATTGGTCACACGGACTGATACTATATGGATCCCTTCTTGAGATGTTATCCTTAGGGAGCATCGGGTACTCTATGTTCTGTGCGTTTTACTTACATGGCATATCACTATGCTTCGTTGGTTCTTCGATCATTTGTGACATATACTCTTATGATCACAGAGTCTTCCTGGAATCCTTATCCCATTTATGGGTCTACTATGTATCACCCTTCGGGGGCTTACCACCCTTCGGGGGCTTACCACCCTTCGGGGGCTATTACATAGTATCTTAACATAACCTGGTTGGATCCTTGTGTACTGATTGGGGGTACGGGGGAGTGAAAATAGACATGTGAATACTATCCAAGTAGTGTAGTATCAGAATCTCTTCCATAGTGTAGCATCAGAATCTCCTATGCCATTTACATGTCTATATTGTACTCTGACTCACTAGCCACATGTTAGCTCTCTATTTATAGTAGATATTTCTATTACAGCTTTCTTTCTCTGTTTACATACTGCACTTCTTTCAGTACTTGTATCTTACTTTACTGCATGATTATATCTTCTAACATGCTATGAACTGTTGAGATGTATTGTACTCGCTCCTGTCCTGACTGGACCTGTTGAAAATATTACAGAGGACGACGAGGAGGCCTGCCTGGACACTTTCTACGGGGCAGCCTTAGATGACACCTGCGAGCTGGACCCTCAGGAGGACCCAGCTCTAGCTGAGGATATCACACCGATTGCCTAGACTAGATTAGTTAGGCTTATCTTCTTTTATGTAGTCATGAGACATGTTTTAGCTAGACTTTATTTGGAGTTCAGAATTGTATATATTCTTTCTTTCTGTATCTGAGACCATGTACTTCTGGATATTGCTGGGATTATCTTAGACTACTTTTCATCTATTTATTTCCTTGAGTTCTATTTCATATCGTGCTATCTCTTCCTTAGTTGTGATTGAGTTTATTACTGCTATGTCACTCCCATTTGGGGAGTATAAACTATTTAGAGATATATTCCTAGATGATTGTTGACCAACGACAGCGTTCTACCGTCGACACTGCGGCATAGGCTGGACGTACCTACGTCTCGTGCCCTTACTCTAGGGTGCGGGTCGTGACACGTTTTTAGTGGTGGCCCATGCAGGTCTGCACTAGAAGTGTAGTGCTATTCGAACTAGAGTATCACTACAGCCTGCAGTAAGATATAGAATATTAATTTTATGTTACTCAATCACTTTAGGAAAATTCTTTTATTTTTCCATCTAAATCCTTATTGTCAGCTGATCCTTTGAATTTTTAACTGTCCGCCTTTGTTATTTCGCTTCTTTCTCAGAAATTAATACTCTTGTTTGTCTATCTTCAGGATGGTAGAGACTAGATCGCAGCGTGCCATTCATGAGGATGCTATAGAGGGGACTGCTACCTCTCAGCCAGTACAGCGAGGCTAGGGGACTGCAGCTCCTGCCACCTCAGCTCGTATTGAGACCTCGGCAGCCGCAGCAGGGGGTATACATCCACCGACTCCGAGGTAGGACCCAGTCATTCCAAAGGATCCCTTCCAGCAGCCACCGCCTGCAGGATACGTGGACGCAGCTCAGATGTTCACATATTTCCAGTAATTCATGGACCGACAGCAGGCTCGACAGGACAGAGGCATGGAGCTGGCCCTTACGACGGTCGCAGCACGACCGGTGGTTCAGCAGCCGAGGACACCGGGGATCGAGCAGTTTCAGAAGATGAGCCCCAGAGACTTTCTGGGGACATAGGGGATCCTATATGCCGATGAGTGGATCGAGCATATAGAGGAGATCTTTCGCTTGGCCAGGATTCCAGCAGATCTTCAGATCGAGGCCGCAGCTAGCCGGATAAGAGATCTTGCTCGCACCTGGTATCAGTCAGACCCCAGGGTGGGGGTAGCTGGACAGACTTGGGAGCAGTTCGAGGGCTTCTTCAAGAAGAAGTTCTTCCCAGATTCAGCACTCAGAGCCTTGGAGACACAGTTCGAGAGCCTGGTCCAGGGAAGTCTTTCAGTGGAGGAGTACACCGGGAGTTCGACCGCCTCGGCAGGTTTGTGGAGGGCCTGAGCGAGACGGCGAAGGCCCAGAGGTTCCGGAAGGGTCTAGTCAAGGAGGTCAAGTCCTTGACCAAGGGCAACTGGGATGCTACGTTCGAGAAGATCTTGACAGGAGCCTTGCTAGCAGAGGATGATCTTGAGCTTAGGCTCAAGAGGAGGAGAGACCCAGTTGGAGGCAGCAGCAGCGGGGGCCAGGCCAAGAGGCCCCATTTTTAGTACCAGCAGCTGAGGCAGTTTCAGCCACAGCAGATTCAGCAGAGGCCAGTCCATCAGCAGCAGCAGCCGAGGCAGCACCAGCAGGGTCAGAGACAGGATGGTACTTGTGCCTACTGCAAGATGCCTGGGCACGTCTTCAATGAGTGCCGAAAGAGGCTGGGCCAGTGCCTGGTGTGTGCCTCAGCAGACCACCAGATGAAGGAGTGCCGTATGGGACGAGCAGCCCAGGGAGCAGCAGTCAGAGCTCCAGCAGGCCAGCAGAGGGGACCAGCCCTGCCGACGCAGCAGCAGAGGTTCATCCAGCACCAACAGCAGGCCAGGGGAGGCCAGCAGGGGCGAGCTTTCGCCATAGCAGCTGGAGATACAGAGGTGATCGGAGAGCTGATTGCAGGTTCGATTCTTCTCGACTCCAGTCCATCTTTTGCATTATTCGATTCCGGTGCTTCATATAGCTTCATATCAGTATCTTTTGCGATTAGACACGGTAGCGTAGCTAAATCGTTGCCTAGGACTTACAAGATCACGACCGGGGTGGCATTATCCTCGTGAGTGATATTTGTAAGGGTCGGAGAGTAGTTTTGGGAGGCCGTGAGTTGGAGGTGAGCCTGTTCGTATTGCCATTGTCGAACTATGATATAGTACTAGGCATGGATTGGTTGAGCAGGCACCACATCAGTATTGATTGCAGAGGGGGTAGAGTTCTTTTCAGAGCACCGGGGGAGCCAGAGTTCGAGTATTCCAGACGTCAGGCAGAGCAGAGCAGCGGAGTCTTCTATGGAGTCTCGGTCGAGGAGCAAACGATTCCACACCCCTTGATAGCAGATTATATGGATGTTTTCCCAGAGGAGTTGCCAGGATTGCCAACAGACAGAGACATAGAGTTCTCGATAGACTTGGTTCCAGGAGCGGAGCCCATCTCTCAGCATGTCTATCGGGTGAACAACAGCGAGCTGGTAGAGCTGAAGAAGCAGGTAGATGAGCTACAGGACAAGGGCTTCATCCGTTCGAGTTCGTCACCATGGGGTGCACCAGTATTGTTCGGGCCGAAGAAGGATGGGTCAGTACGCATGTGTATTGACTATAGGGCACTCAACAACCTCACGATCAAGAACAAATACCCACTGCCGTGGATCGACGATCTATTTGACCAGTTGAGCGGAGCTCGGGTATTTTCCAAGATTGATCTGAGGTCGGGATATCACCAGGTGAAGGTGAAGGGGCAGGATATTCCCAAGACCGCTTTCAGGACGCGGTACGGGCAGTTCGAGTTTTTGGTTATGCCGTTTGGGCTAACCAATACACCAGCAGTGTTTATGAACCTTATGAATAAGGTGTTCCACCAGTATCTGAATTAGTTTGTGGTGGTGTTTATTGACGATATCTTGATATATTCCAAGGCTGAGGAGGAGCACGAGGAGCATTTGAGGATAGTGCTGGAGATTCTTAGAAAGGAGCAGCTTTACGGGAAGCTCTCCAAATGTGAGTTCTTCTTGGATCGGGTGGACTTCTTGGGGCATGTGGTGACTAGAGATGGTATCTCAGTTGACCCAAGAAGATTGTAGCAGTTGAGGCATGGGCAGTACCGACTTCAGTTGCAGAGATCAGGAGTTTCCTGGGGCTGGCACGATACTATCGGAGATTCGTGGAGGATTTCTCCCGGGTTGCAGAGCCGTTGACTCGGTTGACCCGGAAGGATGCTGAGTATGTTTGGTCAGAGGAGTGTCAGGCAGCTTTTGATGAGTTGAAGAAGCGGCTGACGACAGCTCCGCTTCTGACATTGCCTTCAGAATCAGGTAGTTTCACTATATATAGTGACGCTTCAGGGAAGGGGCTGGGTTGCGTCTTGCAGCAGCATGGGAAGGTGATTACCTATGCTTCCAGGCAATTACGTCCCCATGAGAAGAACTATTCTACCCACGACCTGGAGCTGGCAGCAGTGATATTTGCTCTGAAGCTATGGAAGCATTATCTGTATGGTGAGAGGGTGGAGATCTTCACAGATCACAAGAGTTTAAAGTATGTGTTCACTCAGAAGGAGTTGAACATGAGGCAGCACAGATGGCTAGAGTTGATGAAGGATTTTGATATCCTACTTCAGTATCACCCAGGAAAGGCCAACGTGGTTGCCGATGCCTTGAGTAGGTATCCGACAGCCATGTATTTGACCATGGATCGGCATTTGCTTGTCGACTTGGAGAGCCTTGGGATTGAGGTGATCGTGTTCGGAGTACAGATGCAGCTATGGGGGATGCAGATTCAGTCAGACTTGGTGGAGAGGATCAAGTCGCCACAGTTTGAGGACGTTACTCTGCGGTATCTCCAAGAGCAGGTTCGAGCAGGATTGCTGGAGGACGAGTTTTCTCTTGCAGAGAATGGTGCCTTGAGGCACGGTTCCAGGTTATGTGTGCCCAGCGGAGACCTCAGGGAGCAGGTTATGCAGGAGGCCCACAGATCTCAATACTCTATACACCCGGGTGCCAACAAGATGTACCGAGACCTGCGGGAGCATGTTTGGTGGTCAGGGATGAAGCGGGAGGTGGCCCGCTTCGTGGCTAGGTGTTTGGTCTGTCAGCAGTTCAAGGCAGAGAGACAGAGGCCCGGTGGATTATTGCAGCCGCTGTCCATTCCCGAGTGGAAATAGGAGCATATCACGATGGACTTTATTTCAGGATTGCCGCGTACTCCAGGAGGGAAAGACGTAATTTGGGTCATCCTGGACAGGTTGACCAAATCGGCCCACTTCTTGCCATTCAAGGTGGGTACGTCTACAGAGAGGCTGGCGGAGATGTATATGCGACAGATAGTCAAGATTCACAGAGTTTTGGTCAACATCGTCTCAGATCGGGATAGCCATTTTACTTCCCATTTCTGGAGGAGTCTGCAGACCAGCTTGGGCACTCAGCTCAAGTTTAGTACTGCATACCACCCCCAGACGGTCGGAAAGTCAGAGCGGACTATTCAGACCCTTGAGGATATGCTGCGGACGTACGTCCTGGACTTTGGAGGTTCCTGGGAGGATCATCTTCATTTGGTAGAGTTTGCCTACAACAATAGTTTCCAGGCCAGCATTGAGATGTCACCTTTCGAGGCTCTGTACGGGCGTAGGTGCCGTACACCCTTATCCTGGGATGATGTTGGTGAACGAGCTTTACTAGGGCCAGAGATGGTTGTTGATGCAGCCGAGAAGGTGAAGCTCATCAGGGACAAACTTTGCGTGGCGCAGGACAGACATCGGCACTGGGCCGATAGCCACCGGAGGCCATTGGAGTTTGAGGTACAGATTATAGTAGGATTAGATATAGGTTTGTTTGTTTGTGATTTTGATCATGTTTGTTTATCATATTAATCGAGACCTTGCTTGTGATTAGGTCGAAGACCAGGTTTTCTTGAGGATATCTCCGACTCGTGGTATGATACGTTTTGGTGGAGGCGGGAAGCTTAGCCCGCGGTTCATCGGCCCTTTCGTTGTCAGCGGAAGAGTCGGTGACGTTGCATACAGGCTAGACTTGCCGCCTGTACTAGTGGGGGTCCACAACGTATTTTATGTATCACAGGTGATACCCTTGGTACGCGTCGCATAGAGGCATCATTCTTCGGGAGAGTCTACCTGGAAGCGGGAGGATGAGATGCGCAAGCGCTACCCTTATCTTTTTGGACCGTGAGGTATGCTTTCTATCCTTCTCATCAGTTGTATTTCGCCTTTCAATTTCGAGGACAAAATTCTTTTAAGGAGGGTAGATTTGTCACTACCATATTTCTAGTATAAGGGTATTTTTGACATTTTAGGGATAATTTAAATTTATTAGAATTTATTTGAATTTTTGGGAATTTTTAGGAATTATTTTGGAATTGATTGGTGCTAGTTTTAGACATTGACTCATGTTGACTTAGGAGGCTGTCCTATAGGCTAACCTAGGTCAGGACTACTTGGTTAGGTTAAGAAACCCTGGTATGACCTAAGCTAGTGAATTCAAGCTCATTAGAATTATTTTGAGAGAATTTGGAGTTAGTTTAATCTAGGAATGACTTGTGAAATCACAAGTCATGATCATGACTTAAAACCTTAGAGGCTCAAACCAACCTAGTGAAACCCTAGTCCAACCTCACTTGGCCGACCACCTTAGCATTCTAGGGATTCCTCCACTATATAATCTCTCCTAAAATCTAGGGCTAGCCTCTTCTTTAGGAATTTATTGCAAGAGAAGAAAGAGGTGAGTCTCCATGTTTAAAAACCCATAGAAAATCCATTGTAGATCCTTTTTCTCCCAAACAAGTTGCATTGAATCCTAATATTACTGTTCTTACTGCTATTTGAGTTTTATTTCAGTTTGAGGTTGTTTTGATTGGATTGGGACATCTAGGAAGGAGCTCACAAAGAGGGGTTTTTCTTGAAAGTTCAACAATAGGTAACTTTCTCATTTCTCCTTGGATTTTCAATTTCTCTTCATGATTAGTAAGCCCTAGGGGTCCCCTAAGTGTCTGTATAGGTTTTGTGTCAGGTATCATAGGTTTCGTGTCCGTTTGGACACGTATCAGAGTCGGCCTTAAGGTGTTTGTCGAAATGCCTCAAAGGGCATTTCGATTTGGTTTGTACAAAGTTTTTAAATAGGAATTAGGGTTTTGATATTGCATGTGGGTTTCTAGTGACTGTGCTTGGTTTTTGTGTCGTGTCAGGCCTAGGAAGACACGCGGACATGCGGTGCACACGCGCGCGCACTACAGTCTTTCCCTGCTACTCGGAGGCTGTAGTGGACACGACACGTATTGTATTGACACGAGACTTGACACGTGGAATGGGGCCATGACTGACACCCCGTGTGTCAAGCCCCATGTGTTTCCGTGTCGTGTCGAGGAAGGAAATTATTGTGCATGTGTCGTGTACTGTGTGTTTCCAGTGTTCACATATGTGTTCCTGTATAAACTATTTTAAATGCTTTAAATAATGTTTTTAATTGTTAAATAGTTCCTAAATATTATGTATATTATGTGTTAGAATCAGTTTCCATGCTAGCTTAGGTTTTGTTTAGGATTTTGGTCTCGAGCATGGATTTTTGGGTTTTCACTGATACACATTGATACTATTTTTTTTAGTTTTTTTCCAATACCTTTATTCCCTGTTTAATTATGTGTTTCTCAACTGTTGATGATTCCCACATGTTACATTTCATATTAACTAAGCTTTTACATACGATTATAGGATTTTATTTGTGAGAATAGGATTTTGGCTAGTGTGTGGATTCATTCGAATTGTTTAACTGATTTTGTGTATACCTGAGATGGGATGTTTCCTATCATTTGAAATCTGAGTTTAGGATTTGGCAATCTAGGATTTCCTCATGTGGTTGAAACCTGAGATGTAAAGTAAGTGTTAACTGTTTTGTTTTGGGCTGAACCTAAATCACCTGGCAATGGTTTGCATTGCTGTTTTTCTGAAAACCTGGGAACACATGTGCATTCATGTATACACATGAACCCTCACATAGATTTTTCCCTTACACACACAGTCCTCCCCTCTCCCTTTCATGTACACACATGTAAGACACTTTACACAAATCTGTAGACACTGTTTTCCTGTTCACACAATCTTATGAAGACACACACACACACAAGCAAAATGAGAATTGATGCATGAGTTGATGTTAGCCTATACACTGATTTCCTGAGTTGGAATTGCTACTGATTTTTCCTCATCAATGTTAAGTTGATTTAAAATCTGAGAATGAATGTCCATCTCATTTTGACCTGTCAAGACTTGTAGGAACCTGAGCACACAATGAACACATGTACATTGAATTGACATACCACACTGGAAATCGAATTCCTGGGAACACAGGTTCCTTTCTTTTAGCTCACTGTCATTTCGTTCCTGAAATCTGAGTTTTCCTATTTAAATGTTCCCTGATATGTTAAATCCTAAGATACCTACTTAATGTTCTTTGGTTGTTAATTTTCTATTGACACTTGCTACACTATTGTAATGCCTCACTAACACACACACACACACACATTGTATGATGTACACACATATATACACATAGCCCCATTAAACACACACACTTTCCTCTCTCTTTCACTGTTTTTGTAGTTCCTGCACACTGTTTTTATCTTGCCACACACACACACAGCTACACTCTAACACACACATTGCAGTCACACATTGACACCCTACACTAGGTTGTACACACATGTGACACTTGTTATTCTTCCCCTCTAACTCTCTATCTTCCTTATACATACTATATAATGTATTATAATATGTAATGTATTCATATAATATAATATGTGTATATATATATATATATATGTATATATATATATATATATATATATATATATATATATATATATATATTAGGGTTGTGTATCTTTTTGGGTATCTAGTATGGATACCTACTTGGATGTATATGTTGTATTAGTTTATACACATAAGCACCATGTACATATAATTTGTGTGAACTATATATGTGTATTACATATATAGGTGTGTATGGTTAGATTTGCAATATATGTATATATCAAGAGTGATAGGTTTTAGATATAGGTTTGACTTGCTAGACTAGTATAGGCTAGTTTGACCTAGTTTGACTTCTAGGGTTGACCAGAGTTGACCAAAAATTGACTTTGGCCTAGATTGACCTAGAATCATGTAGAATGCATAGTAGAACTTTATTATACCATTTTGGACGTTGTGACTTGTGCTGTTCTGATTAGGAGCCAGATACCACTCCTCGGACAGTACTTTCATATTGGACACTCAGATACCAGGAGTACATTCTCTGATCATTTCATATCCTGCTTACAATTATTTCCTGTATTAGATTACTTTACTTGTACTGTCACGTTGGTCACACGGATTGGTACTATATGGATCCCTTCTTGAGATATTATCCTAAGGGAGCATCGGGTACTCTATGTTCTGTACGTTTCACTTACATAGCGTATCACTATGCTTCGTTGGTTCTTCGATCATTTGTGACATGTACTCTTATGATCACAGAGTCTTCCTGGAATCCTTATCCCATTTATGGGTCTATTATGTATCACCCTTCGGGGGCTTACCACCCTTCGGGGGCTTATCACCCTTCGGGGGCTGTTACATAGTATCATAACATAACCTGGTTGGATCCTTGTGTACTGATTGGCGGTACGGGGGAGTAGAAATAGACATGTGAATACTATCCAAGTAGTGTAGTATCAGAATCTCTTCCATAGTGTAGCATCAGAATCTCCTATGCCATTTACATGTCTATATTGTACTCTGACTCACTAGCCACATGTTAGCTCTCTATTTGTAGTAGATATTTCTATTACAGCTTTCTCTCTCTATTTATATACTGTACTTTTTTCAGTACTTATCTTACTTTACTGCATGATTATATCTTCTAACCTGCTATAAACTGTTGAGATGTACTGTACTCGCTCCTGTCCTGACTGGACCTATTAAAAATATTACAGAGGACGAGGAGGAGGCCTGCCTGGACACTTTTACGGGGCAGCCTTAGATGACACCTGCGAGCTGGACCCTCAGGAGGACCCAGCTCTAGCTGAGGATATCACACCGATTGCCTAGACTAGATTAGTTAGGCTTATCTTCTTTTATGTAGTCATGAGACATGTTTTAGCTAGACTTTATTTGGAGTTCAGAATTGTATATATTCTTTCTTTCTGTATCTGAGACCATGTACTTTTGGATATTGCTGGGATTATCTTAGACTACTTTTCATCTATTTATTTCCTTGAGTTCTATTTCATATCGTGCTATCTCTTCCTTAGTTGTGATTGAGTTTATTACTGCTATGTCACTCCCATTTGGGGAGTATAAACTATTTAGAGATATATTGCTAGATGATTGTTGACCTACGACAGCGTTCTACCGCCGACACTGCGACGTAGGCTGGACGTACCCACGTCTCGTGCCCTTACTCTAGGGTGTGGGTCGTGACACGTTTTTAGTGGTGGCCCATGTAGGTCTGCACTAGAAGTGTAGTAGTATTCGAACTAGAGTATCACTACAGCCTGCAGTAAGATATAGAATATTAATTTTAAGTTACTCAATCACTTTAGGAAAATTCTTTTATTTTGCCATCTAAATCCTTATTGTCAGCTGATCCTTTGAATTTTTAACTGTCTGCCTTTGTTATTTCGCTTCTTTCTCAGAAATTAATACTCTTGTTTGTCTATCTTTAGGATGGTAGAGACTAGATCGCAGCATGCCATTCATGTGGATGCTATAGAGGGGACTGCTACCTCTCAGCCAGTACAGCGAGGCCAGGGGACTGTAGCTCCTGCCACCTTAGCTCGTATTGAGACCTCGGCAGCCGCAGCAGGGGGTATACATCCACCGACTCGGAGGTAGGACCCAGTCATTCCAGAGTATCCCTTCCAGCAGCCACCGCCTACAGGATACGTGGACGCAGCTCAGATGTTCACGTATTTCCAGCAGTTCATGGACCGACAGCAGGCTCGACAGGACAGAGGCATGGAGCTGGCCCTTACAACGGTCGCAGCACGACCGGTGGTTCAGCAGCCGAGGACACCGAGGATCGAGCAGTTTCAGAAGATGAGCCCCAGAGACTTTCTGGGGATAGAGGGGATCCTATATGCCGATGAGTGGATCGAGCATATAGAGGAGATCTTTTGCTTTGCCAGGATTCCAGCAGATCTTCAGATCGAGGCCGCAGCTAGCCGGATGAGAGATCTTGCTCGCACCTGGTATCAGTCTGACCCCAGGATGGGGGTAGCTGGGCAGACTTGGGAGCAGTTCGAGGGCTTCTTCAAGAAGAAGTTCTTCCCAGATTCAGCACTCAGAGGCTTGGAGACACAGTTCGAGAGCCTGGTCCAGGGGAGTCTTTCAGTGGAGGAGTACACCGGGGAGTTTGACCGCCTCGGCAGGTTTGTGGAGGGCCTGAACGAGACGGCGAAGGCCCAGAGGTTCCGGAAGGGTCTAGTCAAGGAGGTCAAGTCCTTGACCAAGGGCAACCGGGATGCTACGTTCGAAGAGATCTTGACAGGAGCCTTGCTAGCAGAGGATGATCTTGAGCTTAGGCTCAAGAGGGGGAGAGACCCAGTTGGAGGCAGCAGCAGCGGGGGCCAGGCCAATAGGCCCCATTTTTAGCACCAGCAGCTGAGGCAGTTTCAGCCACAGCCGATTCAGCAGAGGCCAGTCCATCAGCAGCAGCAGCCGAGGCAGCACCAGCAGGGTCAGAGACAGGATGGTACTTGTGCCTACTGCAAGAAGCTTGGACACGTCTTCAATGAGTATCGAAAGAGGCTGGGCCAGTGCCTGGGGTGTGGCTCAGTAGACCACCAGATGAGGGAGTGCCGCATGGGATGAGCAGCCCAGGGAGCAGCAGTCAGAGCTCCAGCAGGCCAGCAGAGGGGACCAGCCCTGCCGACGCAGCAGCAGAGGTTCGTCCAGCACCAGCCGCAGGCCAGGGGAGGCCAGCAGGGGCAAGCTTTCGCCATGGCAGCTGGAGATGCAGAGGTGATCGGGGAGCTGATTGCAGGTTCGATTCTTCTCGACTCCAGTCTAGCTTTTGCATTATTCGATTCTGGTGCTTCGCATAGCTTCATATCAGTATCTTTTGCGATTAGACACAGTATTGTAGCTAAATCGTTGCCTAGGACTTACAAGATCACGACCGGGGGTGGCATTATCCTTGTGAGTGATATTTGTAAGGGTCGGACAGTAGTTTTGGGAGGCCGTCAGTTGGAGGTGAGCCTGCTCGTAATACTATTGCCGAACTACGATATAGTACTAGGCATGGATTAGTTGAGCAGGCACCACGCCAGCATTGATTGTAGAGGGGGTAGAGTTCTTTTCAGAGCACCGGGGGAGCCAGAGTTCGAGTATTCCAGACGTCAGGCAGAGCAGAGCAGCGAAGTCTTCTGTGGAGTCTCGGTCGAGGAGCAAACGATTCCATACCCCTTGATAGCAGATTATATGGATGTTTTCCCAGAGGAGTTGTCGGGATTGCCACCAGATAGAGACATAGAGTTCTCGATAGACTTGGTTCCAGGAGCGGAGCCCATCTCTCAGCATGTCTATCGGGTGAACAACAGCGAGCTGGTGGAGCTGAAGAAGCAGGTAGATGAGCTACAGGACAAGGGCTTCATCCGCTCGAGTTCGTCGCCATGGGGTGCACCAGTATTGTTCGTACCGAAGAAGGATGGGTCAGTACGCATGTGTATTGACTATAGGGCACTCAACAACCTCACGATCAAGAACAAATATCCACTTTCGCGGATCGACGATCTATTTGACCAGTTGAGCGGAGCTCGGGTATTTTCCAAGATTGATCTGAGGTCGGGATATCACCAGGTGAAGGTGAAGGGGCAGGATATTCCCAAGACCGCTTTCAGGATGCGGTACGGGCAGTTCGAGTTTTTGGTTATGCCGTTTGGGCTAACCAATGCACCAGCAGTGTTTATGAACCTTATGAACAAGGTGTTCCACCAGTATCTGGATCAGTATGTGGTGGTGTTTATTGACGATATCTTGATATATTCCAAGGCTGAGGAGGAGCATGAGGAGCATTTGAGGATAGTGCTGGAGATTCTCAGGAAGGAGCAGCTTTACAGGAAGCTCTCCAAATGTGAGTTCTTCTTGGATCGGGTGGACTTCTTGGGGCATGTGGTGACTGGAGATGGTATCTCAGTTGACCCAAGAAGATTGTAGCAGTTGAGGCATGGGCAGCGCCGACTTCAGTTGCAGAGATCAGGAGTTTTCTGGAGCTGGCAGGATACTATCGGAGATTCGTGGAGGATTTTTCCCGGGTTACAGAGCTGTTGACTCGGTTGACCCGGAAGGATGCTGAGTATGTTTGGTCAGAGGAGTGTCAGGCAGCTTTTGATGAGTTGAAGAAACGGCTGACGACAGCTCCGTTTCTGACATTACCTTCAGGATCAGGTAGTTTTACTATATATAGTGACGCTTCAGGAAAGGGGCTGGGTTGCGCCTTGCAGCAGCATGGGAAGGTGATTGCCTATGCTTCCAGGCAATTACGTCTCCATGAGAAGAACTATCCTACCCACGACCTGGAGCTGGCAGCAGTGATATTTGCTCTAAAGTTGTGGAAGCATTATCTATATGGTGAGAGGGTGGAGATCTTCACAGATCACAAGAGTTTAAAGTATGTGTTCACTCAGAAGGAGTTGAACATGAGGCAGCGCAGATGGCTAGAGTTGATGAAGGATTTTGATATCCTACTTCAGTATCACCCAGGAAAGGCTAACGTGGTTGCCGATGCCTTGAGTAGGTATCCGACAGCCATGTGTTTGACCATGGATCGGCATTTGCTTGCCGACTTGGAGAGCCTTGGGATTGAGGTGATCGTGCCGGAGTACAGATGCAGCTATGGTGGATGCAGATTCAGTCAGACTTGGTGGAGAGGATCAAGTCGGCACAGTTTGAGGACGTTGCTCTGCGGTGTCTCCAAGAGCAGGTTCGAGCAGGATTGCTGGAGGGCGAGTTTTCTCTTGCAGAGGATGGTGCCTTGAGGCACGGTTCCAGGTTATGTGTGCCCAGCGGAGACCTCAGGGAGCAGGTTATACAGGAGGCCCACAGATCTCAGTACTCTATACACCCGGGTGCCAACAAGATGTACCGAGACCTGCGGGAGCATGTTTGGTGGTCAGGGATGAAGCGGGAGGTGGCCCGTTTCGTGGCTAGGTGTTTGGTCTGTCAGCAGGTCAAGGCAGAGAGACAGAGGTCCGATAGATTGTTGCAGACGCTGCCCATTCTCGAGTGGAAATAGGAGCATATCACGATGGACTTCATTTCAGGATTGCCGCGTACTCCAGGAGGGAAAGACGCGATTTGGGTCATCGTTGACAGGTTGACCAAATCGGCCCACATCTTGCCATTCAAGGTGGGTATGTCTACAGAGAGGCTGGCGGAGATGTATATGTGACAGATAGTCAGGATTCACGAAGTTTCGGTCAACATCATCTCAGATCAGGATAGCCATCTTACTTCCCATTTCTGGAGGAGTCTGCAGACCAGCTTGGGCACTCAGCTCAACTTTAGTACTGCATACCACCCCAGACGGACGGAAAGTCAGAGCGAACTATTCAGACCCTTGAGGATATGCTACGGAAGTATGTCCTGGACTTTAAAGGTTCCTGGAAGGATCATCTTCATTTGGTGGAGTTTGCCTACAATAATAGTTTCCAGGCCAGTATTGAGATGTCACCTTTCGAGGCTCTGTACGGGCGTAGGTGCCGTACACCCTTATCCTGGGATGATATTGGTGAACGAGCTTTACTAGGGCCAGAGATGGTTGTTGATGCAGCCGAGAAGGTGAATCTCATCAGGGACAGACTTCGCGTGGCGCAGGACAGACATCGGTACTGGGCCGATAGCCACCGAAGGCCATTGGAGTTTGAGGTACAGATTAGAGTATGATTAGATTTAGGTTTGTTTGTTTGTGATTTTGATCATATTTGTTTATCATTTTAATTGAGACCTTGCTTGTGATTAGGTCAGAGACCAGGTTTTCTTGAGGATATCTCTGACTCGTGGTACGATACATTTTGGTGGAGGCAGAAAGCTTAGCCCGCGCTTCATCGGCCCTTTCTTTGTCAGCGGAAGAGTCGGTGACGTTGCATACAGGCAAGACTTGCCGCCTGTACTAGTGGGGGTCCACAACGTATTTCATGTATCACAGTTGAGACGGTGCGTGGCTGACCCTAGCCATGTGCTCGATCATTCAGAGATAGAGGTTGGGCCTTCTCTCAGCTATCCAGAGCAGCCAGTAGAGATTTTGGATCGACGGAAGAAGTTTCTGAGGAACCAGGTGATACCCTTGGTACACATCGCATGGAGGCATTATTCTCCGGAAGAGTCTACCTGGGAGCGGGAAGATGAGATGCGCGAGCGCTACCCTTATCTTTTTGGACCGTGAGGTATGCTTTCTATCCTTCTCATCAGTTGTATTTCGTCTTTCAATTTCGAGGACGAAATTCTTTTAAGGAGGGTAGATTTGTCACTACCATATTTCTAGTGTGAGGGTATTTTTGAAATTTTAGGGGTAATTTAAATTTATTAGAATTTATTTGAATTTTTGGGAATTTTTAGGAATTATTTTGGAATTGATTGGTGCTAGTTTTAGATATTGACTCATATTGACTTAGGAGGCTGCCCTATAGGCTAACCTAGGTCAGGACTACTTGGTTTGGTTAAGAAACCCTGATATGACCTAAGCTAGTGAATTCAAGCTCATTAGAATTATTTTGAGAGAATTTGGAGTTAGTTTGATCTAGGAATGACTTGTGAAATCACAAGTCATGATCATGACTTAAAACCTTAGAGGCTCAAACCAACCTAGTGAAACCCTAGTCCAACCTCACTTGGCCGACCACCTTAGCATTCTAGGGATTCCCCCACTATATAACCTCTCCTAAAATCTAGGGCTAGCCTCTTCTTTAGGAATTTATTGCAAGAGAAGAAAGAGGTGAGTCTCCATGTTTAAAAACCCATAGAAAATCTATTGTAGATCCTTTTTCTCCCAAACAAGTTGCATTGAATCCTAATATTACTGTTCTTGCTGCTATTTGAGTTTTATTTCAGTTTGAGGTTGTTTTGATTGGATTGGGACATCTAGGGAGGAGCTCACAAAGAGGGGTTTTTCTTGAAAGTTCAACAATAGGTAACTTTCTCATTTCTCCATGGATTTTCAATTTCTCTTCATTATTAGGAAGCCCTAGGTTCCCCTAAGTGTTTGTATAGGTTTTGTGTCAGGTATCATAGGTTTCGTGTCCGTTTGGACACGTATCAGAGTCGACCTTAAGGTGTTTGTCGAAATGCCTCAAAGGGCATTTCGATTTGGTTTGTACAAAGTTTTTAGATAGGAATTAGGGTTTTGATATTGCCTGTGGGTTTCTAGTGACTGTGCTTGGTTTTCGTGTCGTGTCAGGCCTAGGGAGATACGCGGACACGCGGTGCACACGCGCACGCGCTACAGTCTTTCCCTACTACTCGGGGGCTGTAGCGGACACGACACGTATTGTATTGACACGAGACTTGACACGTGGCATGGGGCCATGACTGACACCCCGTTTGTCAAGCCCCATGTGTCCCCGTGTCGTATCGAGGAAGGAAATTGTTGTGCATGTGTCGTGCACTGTGTGTTTCCAGTGTTCACATATGTGTTCCTGTGTAAACTATTTTAAATGCTTTAAATAATGTTTTTAATTGTTAAATAGTTCCTAAATATTATGTATATTATGTGTTAGAATCAGTTTCCATGCTAGCTTAGGTTTTGTTTAGGATTTTGGTCTCGAGCATGGATTTTTGGGTTTTCACTGATACACATTGATACTGTTTTTTTTAGTTTTTTCCCAATACCTTTATTCCCTGTTTAATTATGTGTTTCTCAACTGTTGATGATTCCCACATGTTACATTTAATATTAACTAAGCTTTTACATATGATTATAGGATTTTATTTGTGTGAATAGGATTTTGGCTAGTGTGTGGATTCATTCGAATTGTTTAACTAATTTTGTGTATACCTGAGATGGGATGTTTCCTATCATTTGAAATCTGAGTTTAGGATTTGGCAATCTGGGATTTTCTCCTGTGGTTGAAACCTGAGATGTAAAGTAAGTGTTAACTGTTTTGTTTTGGGCTGAACCTAGATCACCTGGCAATGGTTTGTATTGCTATTTTTCTGAAAACCTGGGAACACATGTGCATTCATGTATACACTTGAACCCTCACACAGATTTTTCCCTTACACACACAGTCCTCCCCTCTCCCTTTCATGTACACACATGTAAGACACTTTACACAAATCTGTAGACATTGTTTTCCTGTTCACACAATCTTATGAAGACACACACACACAAGCAAAATGAGAATTGATGCATGAGTTGATGTTAGCCTATACACTGATTTCCTGAGTTGGAATTGCTACTGATTTTTCCTCATCAATGTTAAGTTGATTTAAAATCTGAGAATGAATGTCCATCTCATTTTGACCTGTCAAGACTTGTAGGAACCTGAGCACACGATGAACACATGTACATTGAATTGACATACCACACTGGAAATCGAATTCCTGGGAACACAGGTTCTTTTCTTTTAGCTCACTGTCATTTGGTTCCTGAAATCTGAGTTTTTCTATTTAAATGTTCACTGATATGTTAAATCCTGAGATACCTACTTAATGTTCTTTGGTTGTTAATTTCCTATTGACACTTGCTACACTATTGTAATGCCTCACTAACACACACACACACGTTGTATGATGTACACACATATATACACATAGCCCCATTAAACACACACACTTTCCTCTCTCTTTCACTGTTCTTGTAGTTCCTGCACACTGTTTTTATCTTGCCACATACACACAGCTACACTCTAACACACACATTGCAGTCACACATTGACACCCTACACTAGGTTGTACACACATGTGACACTTGTCACTCTTCCCCTCTAACTCTCTATCTTCCTTATACATATTATATAATGTATGATAATATGTAATGTATTCATATAATATAATATGTATATATATATATATATATATATATATATATATATTAGGGTTGTGTATCTTTTTGGGTATCTAGTATGGATACCTACTTGGATGTATATGTTGTATTAGTTTATACACTTAAGCACCATGTACATATAATTTGTGTGAACTATATATGTGTATTACATATATAGGTGTGTATGGTTAGATTTGCAATATATGTATATATCAAGAGTGATAGGTTTTAGATATAGGTTTGACTTGCTAGACTAGTATAGGCTAGTTTGACCTAGTTTGACTTCTAGGGTTGACCAGAGTTGACCAAGAGTTGACTTTGGCCTAGATTGACCTAGAATCATGTAGAATGCATAGTAGAACTTTATTATACCATTTTGGACTTGTTGTGTTATTCTGATTAGGAGCCAGACACCACTCCTCGAACAGTACTTTCATATTGGACACTCAGATACCAGGCGAGTACATTCTCTGATCATTTCATATCCTGCTTACAATTATTTCCTGCATTAGATTACTTTACTTGTACTGTCATGTTGGTCACACGGATTGGTACTATATGGATTCCTTCTTGAGATGTTATCCTTAGGGAGCATCGGGTACTCTATGTTCTGTGCGTTTCACTTACATGGCGTATCACTATGCTTCGTTGGTTCTTCGATCACTTGTGACATATACTCTTATGATCACAGAGTCTTCCTGGAATCCTTATCCCATTTATGGGTCTACTATGTATCACCCTTCGGGGGCTTACCACCCTTCGGGGGCTTACCACCCTTCGGGGGCTGTTACATAGTATCTTAACATAACCTGGTTGGATCCTTGTGTACTGATTGGGGGTACGGGGAGTAGAAATAGACATGTGAATACTATCCAAGTAGTGTAGTATCAGAATCTCTTCCATAGTGTAGCATCAAAATCTCCTATACCATTTACATGTCTATATTGTACTCTGACTCACTAGCCACATGTTAGCTCTCTATTTATAGTAGATATTTCTATTACAGCTTTCTCTCTCTGTTTACATACTGCACTTCTTTCAGTACTTGTATCTTACTTTACTGCATGATTATATCTTCTAACCTGCTATGAACTGTTGAGATGTACTGTACTCGCTCTTGTCCTGACTGGACCTGTTGAAAATATTACAGAGGACGAGGAGAAGGCCTGCCTGGGCACTTTCTACGAGGCAGCCTTAGATGACACCTGCGAGCTGGACCCTCATGAGGACCCAGCTCTAGCTGAGGATATCACACCGATTGCCTAGACTAGATTAGTTAGGCTTATCTTCTTTTATGTAGTCATGAGACATGTTTTAGCTAGACTTTATTTGGAGTTCAGAATTATATATATTCTTTCTTTCTGTATCTGAGACCATGTACTTCTGGATATTGCTGGGATTATCTTAGACTACTTTTCATCTATTTATTTTCTTGAGTTCTATTTCATATCGTGCTATCTCTTCCTTAGTTGTGATTGAGTTTATTACTGCTACGTCACCCCCATTTGGGGAGTATAAACTATTTAGAGATATATTGCTAGATGATTGTTGACGTAGGACAGCGTTCTACCGCCGACACTGCGGCGTAGGCTGGATGTACCCACGTCTCGTGTCCTTACTCTAGGGTGCGGGTCATGACAAAATTGTATTTTTGATCATGATCGCTAGTCAAAATCAGTTAACATGCATAATCATTTTTCATTATTTGACTAATCATTAGTCATGACTAACCATGACTGGACTAGTCAGGTGATGGCACATGGCTTGGTAACTAACTAATTTAGTTAGCTCTAAGCAGTAGATTAATTAGTAACTAATTATTGATTAGTGGTCCATGGCAAGCTAAGCCATGGACATTCTTAGAACATTTCACACCCCGCCCAAATAACTTTATTGCCCTTATCTCTTTTTTTATAATTAACATGGAGTGTCCATGGCACTTGCTTGGTCTCCAAGCTCTTCCTACTCTATTTAATGGGGCATTCCCTATTCTTCTGGACACATAAAAATCATACTAACTATTACAATTCACTCTCAGCCTAGTCCTGACTCCTTCCTTCGTTAAGCCATCATGGCCGACCATCATCCATATCCCGACCAAGTCCCAGGCTACTGGACCAGCCCTCTTCGGCCAAACTTCGGCCACCCTCCACTTCCTACATCACCACCAAGTCTCCTGCCTCTCCCTCTTCCCTGACTCCACCACCATCTCAGAGCATCTCCCTCTAGCTATCTCCCTCCGGCCTACTCCACTATTAACCATATCACAAAATTGCCACCACGCCACTGCCACTATGGACTCCACTCCCCGACTCTTTCACTACCAGCTACCACAACCTCCCTTCCTCGACCACTATCACCACCAACCCGTCCACACTCACCTCCGCTACAGTTAGCTCCACCACCGTGACCCCCTCGTCCACCGCCAGTGTACCACTATCGCTTTCCAGCCTGACCCCGTCGCCTCTAAGTCCCAATGACCTCACGTCTCGACTGAACCCCCACTATATGCCGCTAGCTCCCCTTACAGCACCATCACCACCGACAACCACCCCGACCATCGCCACCAACCTTCGGCCACCGTCCCTTCCCATGTTACCAACCACAGACACAATCGCCCTCACGACGGCATCGTCGTACCCAGATCCAGTGCACCCATCCCCCGCGAGCAGCAGATCTGCCGACAACCACAGATCCAGGTGACGACGACCCTGACTCCAACACCACCGACTCCATGTGTCGATACGTGTACCGCTCTGCCATAGCAGTGCTTCTAAGTCATTCCATGTCGACACATTCATGTCATGCATGTTGACTCCAACTATTTGAGGCATGTACACCATGCTTTATATTATATTATACATTATAAATCCTTCTAGTATGTCTTTACTAGTTGATTAACATATTAAGACACGACTCTAACAGATGATGAGATTGCTTTAGTCTGATTCATGAACAATAATATGACTCATCTAGAATCTTTGAATCACCTATTTTAGAATCTTTGAATCACTTGTTACATGAATCATGGGAAAAAGGGAAATACCAAGTAGTTATGTGGCCAATAAGCAACTACCGAAATCATTTTAGAATGATAGTTCGACATACATCTCACGTATGTTCGAGCAGTACCTTTAGAATCACCAACCCAAGCCGGTTACATAATGAAAGCGGTATTTCAAACACACTTAGCATAGTTTTGTCATACTTGATATCGCATGAGTATTTTAGTAGTATGGCTAGTTCTTTAGAATTATTTATCATTATCTAGTTAATATTTTATTATTATGTATAGTCTATTTATCTAGTTACTTGTTACATTATTTACATGGCTTGATTTTGTATCGCATGATATTGTGTGTGGTATTACTTGCTCTAGTTCTGTTTGGATAACTATTTTAGGCATTTTCGATGACCGTTGTACCTCTCTGGACCTTTGGACCATCTGTTGAAGCATGATGGAGCTATCTTTGGCAGGATCTATTTATGACTTTACTTGCTTCATTTTTCCTTCTTAGTTTTATTTCCACTATCTACTACCGAATTTGTCTCTGAAAGACTTTCTTAGTATTTTGTAATAATTTGTGATCAAACTTTTGGATCAACACTTGCTTATGCTACTTGATTATCAGCTTATTAAAAATATGTATATTTTCTTATTACATGCATCTCTTTAATTTATGTGATTGAGTTAGCTTGCTTGACTTGCTAGAATAGCGCACTACGTCGCTAACGCGATGTAGGTTGGGCGTACCTCACAACCCCGTGCCCTGATATCTTGTTGGCGTGGGTCGTGACAGTCTGCCTCTGATTCAGCCTTTTCTACAGTTAGTGCAAAAGCTGGCCCAACTCTTTAATTTCCTATATGTGGTCTAGTCTGGTGGACCTGGGTTACCTAACTAGGTAAGGGTGGTCCCCTCTGGTATCCCCCTGGTATTGGTGGTTGTGGTGCTCCTGGTCCCACAATTGTTGGTCTCTGCATCTGCTACTGTAACTGCCCTAGTACTGGAAGGGTTAGCCTCTGGGTCTGGGGTGTAGCCTTCTACAATGGACAATCTCTAGTCTAGTGCTGACTCGATCCACAAGCTAAGTAATGTCCTAGTCGTCGTCGACAGTCTCTCTAGACATGACCTACTTTGCCATAATATTGGCAAGTGGCCTTCCCCTGTGCCTGATATGGCCTTGGCCTCTGTTGCTGCTGTTGTGCTAGAGGACGCCTTACTAGCCCTCCTGAAGTAGTCTTAGATGATCCCACTATCGAAGTAGCTTGTCGTTGTGCCTTCTTGCTTATGACCTCATGGGTTTTATCCTCTGACAGAGCAACTGCTTAAGAGATCCTCGACTCAGAACTAATGTACCTCTGCAACTCAATACTCAAGCCATTATGAAATCTCTTAGCTTTTTCTTGCTTCATCAAAGCTAAACCTGATTCAAAGCGACTCAACCGACTAAACTCGACGTCGTATTCGTCAACCGTTATGCTCCCTTGGTCTAAGTATTGGAATTGGTCGTAAAGTACGTCCTTGGTAGTATCAGAAAAATACTTCTTATTGAACAACACTTTAAATTTCTTCCATGTCTGGTCAAGTCCCAGTCGCCTCTCCTTTTATGTCCACCAGTGATAAGCATTTCCATCCAACTGAGATCTAATCGTCGTCATCCATAGATTTGCAGACAACTACGAAGCCCTCAAAAGATTTCTATCTGCACAAGCCAGTTGGTAATTCTCAAGGAGTCTTCAGTGCCTTTGAAGGTTGGTAATTCTCAAGGAGACTTCAGTGCCTTTTCAGATGGTAAAATTGTAGTTACCTTGTTGCATGAATATTGACACACATACAGTACTAATACCACTTTTATGTGTTCGTGTAACATAGTTGGTCCTTGTGAAGTCTTTTAATCCCTCTAATCTATTTCTTTTTTATAGTTTCTTCAAGCAAATATTTTTTTATGATATTCTCTCTTATTTCTGGGTGTCGGTATAAATTTGAATACAAAAAATAAAATGATGACAAACAACTAGTAAGAGAACCAAAATCAAATTATGCATTGAAGGAAGTTGGAAAGACAATATTAGAATGGTATCCCTATTAGAATACAGTTAGGTTTTTTGCAATTTGGCCAGCAAAGTGATTTATAAGGTTTCAAAAAAATAGAAAAGGTCATGCGTATATTTATGTCAATCAAATAAGAAGAGAAAATAATGGATGTTCTCTGCATAAGCTGAAAGATAGATATAGGAGTTATTCTTTAGTTAAAAAAAGGCCAAGTTGTTTAACCACCCAACTTTGAACTCAAGGATTTTGATTGAGGAAGTGTAAGGGTTTGGTATGGTTACCTAATAGATGGATCTCACATGCTTGCACTTAGTATGTTGTGCAAGTGCAACATGTTTAAAAGACATCCTCAACTGATGCAAATATGTTGAGGTACTGACATATGATTCTCGAACCAAAATATCAAAGTTTACCATGTAGAGTCCTCGTAGAAAAATCTATATCTACAGATGTCAATAATTTGGCTCCTTAGACTACATTCTAATTTACTTCACGAAACTAACATAATGTACAACAATTATTCTTGTTTTGTCTGATATTGTGTTGTTTGTCAAATTATGGTACTGCTCTTACCAGTATTGTGTTGTTAAATTTTCTTATCGTTATGTTTATGTTGATATTGTGTTATATTGTTTAACAATATTTTGTTCAGTCTAGTATTAAAATACAACACAACCAATTGTTTCAAAATATTTTTTTGATCGGTCTAGTTAAATATTCTAACTCAATTTTCTAATGTCAAAAAGAGTAGAGTAACATATCACCAGCATGTCTAGTTCTCATGTTTAATCTTATTTACAGGTCCTTCAAAAGCATTTTGGATTCACTTAGCAAATGATGGGTGATGGCGCTTATGATGTAAAATATTTTGGGTTAACTTTGTAAATGCTTAATGGATCATACATAATATTGTAAATCGTTTTGGGTTCATTATGTAAATGATGGCATAGATGATGTTTGGGTTCATTTTGTAAGTGATGGCATAGATGGGTTCATTTTGTAAGTGATGGTGTATATGCGTTTAATATGTTTTGGATTTATTTTGTAAAATGATGATGTAATTTTTTAGTTTATTTTGTAATTAAACTTATATAGCTATATATGACTTTTGTTATGTCTTTTAATTATATGTTTTATAGGAACATGAAAAAAAATTCATAATAATTTTTAAGATTTTTATTACTTTTTGGGACACATCTGTAGTTGTCTTTAAAAAAATAAACTACATCCTTTTGTGACCATTCTTAATCCGTGCCTTAATTTTGATGACGGTTTTTATTCATCACAAATACTTATATTTTGGTACGATTTAATAATCCGTCATTAGAATATAATAATTCAGCCATTTTTGGGAGGGTTAGTTTTTTCGACCCTAAAATCCAATTAGGATGGTTTTTTCTGTCCCAAAACTTTTTGCCACGCTACTCTTATAACACTGTTTCAATCTGTCCTAAATTTCATCTCAAATAATAATCTGGGACGGTTTAGACACTTTCTAACACGAATTCTAGCCGTCCCAGAAAGTCCTTTTTTGTAGTATCCAGGCTCCTTCTTACGAATTCATTTTGCTGCATCTGAACCTGTATCATGTCCTGAAAGAACTGGCTCGTCGGAGTACAATCAGCCTGAGGCATGGGCTGCAACGGGGGGCATATATGGCAACTGTGGCACAAACTCTTGGGCATCCTGTGGCCCATTATGAAGGTAGATATGGATAGGTGTATTGCGGTGGGTATTATGGCGGATATTGAGGTGGATATTATGGGAGATACTGGGATGGATGTTGTGGTGGATATAGTGGCGGATACTGAGGCAAATACGGGGGTGGAAACTGTTATAGAAACTAGGGTGGATGGGGTGGCGGGGTTAGCAGGTACTCTTCTCGGGGTACAGGGGTTTTGGGGGACTGGCTGTCCCCCTTGGGATGCTGGGACTTGTTGATGCTGCTGAATAGTTTATAGTGTAATTACAGGCAGTGATGATGGTCCTGATGGTGCTGGTATGGTTGGGGATATGGTTGGAGGTGGTTGAACTATTGATCCCTCTAGAGTGGTTGAATCCCCAACGGTAATGGTGAGAAGGGTAGCACAACCACTACGAAGATTCACTATCAACCAATGTACATTAGGTAGCACTCATCTGAGTCACTATCAACCAAGGGGCAGTAAGTAGCGCTCATCCGAGTCACTATCGGCCCATAAATGTGTGTAAAAGTAAATAGTAGCCCCTACACCAATAGTTGTCCCCTCCCCCCCAAGTGATCTTGTCCAAGATGTATCCATAATATGACTAGTTGGCAACTGATATGGCTTAACTCGATACTCTAATAGTAGTCACCTCCTATCCGTCGTACGTCCCAAACGTATCGATGGCCAGTCGAGTACGCGGGTCCATGTCCTATATGAAACTCACTCCTCTTATGGTACACATGTCTCAAGGCTAAAGAAGATATAAAAATACCTCACGCTCATAAGGTAGTCGTCTAAAACTAGGTCAATATACATAAAATAAATAAAAAAACATAAACAACTAAACTCAATCGCTTGCACCCAAGTATGAATTGGACGCACATTTATAACAAAATAAACGAGTAAAGAAACATTAATGACATAAATAAAATATGCTGAAATAAATAAACACAATCAGAAATCATGGCAAGGTGTTATAAGCACCATGATTTTTAGAATTTTTATTCTAAATATTTTTTATTTACTAAATATTTTTTTATTTTTATTATGACTATAGATGTACTTTTTCATAGCTTTGATTTTTGGAGCACAAGATGTGTTAATTTTTCGAAACATCTTTCATGAGTTTTGAAGTAGGCAAGTCCTCCTCCAATTTGATATATCATGTCCAATCCAAATTTGTTTCCTAACATTTTTTTGACTTCACATAACTTTGGGTCAATTTAGGCCATTTGACTATTTACCATAATTCTAGACATAACTTCCAACTTGAGTTCGAAACTCGACGTCGAACAAAATTATTTGACCCAATATATGGTTTTGACCCATTTGAGCCTACGACACATATACCAAGGGCGTGCCACTCAATCAAGTTTTCAGGTGCTATTTATTTATGAATGACACAGGAGGCTAAGTGTTTGAGTTCTTGGGTTCGATTTGACTAGAAAATATGTTTGGATCCTAACCTAGCCAACCCTACTTGGTAGAGCCATGTCAAGTTTCCATGATTTAGTAGAATTATTTTGAATTTATTTTGGGGTGTTATGTAGCCAAATAGGTTTAAATACAATTTTCTAAATATATAATTATGTTTATAATAGCCTAATACTAACTATGTGTGTGTGTGTGTATGTGTGTATGTGTGTGTATGTGTGTGTGTGTGTATGTGTGACCTTAGTCATGGTTAAGTTTTGAGATGCATATTGACTAGGAATTTTGTCACCGAAAGTGTAGTCATATGCTTTGACTAGTGTATTAGTCATGGTAGGGAAGGCCTAGCCATAGCTATGTCCCAACTAGAAAAAGCAGTCAAAGTTGTGACTTGAACCATATAAATGGTTTAATTAGTATTTGTTAAGAATTTTGACTTTATAGAAAATTTGGTTGTACCAAACCAGCCCGAACTTGACCTGACCCAAACCCAAGCCATGTAGACATATAGTACGACCAAAGACATCCATATATATATATATATATATATATATATATATATATATATATATATATATATATATATATATATATATATGGAAAAAAAATATATGTATATATATGGGTATTTTATTTTAAAGGATCTAGTAGGTATTTTTATAAATGGTTGTTAAATATAATATATATGTTATTGCTATTAAATTTATATTCTATTTTGGATAATGATAACAATTTTCTTAAAATGTAGATTTTTGAAGTTTTCTTGGATATACATATACTTGTGTGTATACAAATGTATGCGTATAGATACATGAATAAATATTTTTTTTCTTAATGAATTCTATTTATAAGTTGAAAATATATACATATAAATTGAGTTTTATTTATAAGATTTTAGTAATTAAAATTAAAGAGTATATATTACAACTTTTTGGTTTTGTTATAATTTTTATAGATATTTTTATCATATGTGTATAGAAAGGTGACCATGTATAAATATACTAGGTTATACATACATATAGGTAGAAGAAAAAAGAAATCAATATCTCGCAAGATCAATATCTCGTGAGATACTCATTTCCTATATAGCCGACCCCCTCCCATATTACAATCGACAAACATAATGGAAAGGGATCTCTCGAAACCCTAACCTAAACCGTATGACCCCGGCCTTCCCCATCCCTGAACAACCTCCCTCGATACCGTGCACTCCGGCCCGAGCTGCCAGAGCCACTGCAGCATCATCGAAACCGCGCATAGGCGTTATCAGCCGCAACAACAATGCCGTAAAGTATACTACTTTGAACTTTGGTTTTCCCTCACTGTTTAATATTTTTTCGACCCATAATTTCTATGGGTAGCGTATTTGACCTGCTGTAAAACCTTTCAGATATATTTAATTAGTTTGCCTTAGATTATTCATGAAAATTCTTGAAAGATCAAGAAAAATCACAAAAATTGAATACCAAAAATTATTTTAGAACCTTAGTTTAGAAGACACATTCCCAGCAGGATTTCAAAAAATTTTAAATCCTATAGGGCTTCAAAACCTTTTTTGTAGAATTTGATTTAATTGACTGTGCGTCGAGAAAACGAAATTCAAAAACTGAGAAAAACAGTTGTCTAAAATAATAAATTTTAGAAAGAAATCTCGATACGGGGTCCGTCCCGACAAACCGGGCGACTTCGTCGCAACCCGAAGGCATCAAAACATGCATATTGATGTTGCGGACGTGTGGGCTTTGACGGAACTCGAATTGGTTGCGTGTGTGCGACGAATTCGAGGCGTATCGATTGAGGTACACCGTATCGGCCCCTTTACAAAAATTCTATTTACTTTGTGCATGCTTGCCATATCGCGATGAAACTTGTGCCACTGGACTCGTATCATTTTTTGGTCATATAAGCCAGGTTTGGTCCAATTCTGAGGTAGTTGACTGAATTATCATTTTGGCAAGCCCACGATCCGATTCAACGAACAATTTTGTAACGGCTCATTGGAATCCAAATCTGGACATAACTTTGAGTTCGTATCGAAAAACTAGGCTTGTAGGTATATAATTTGTTGATTTTAGAGACCATAGATTCTGAAATATTTTTGGTGCAAACGGGTCCAATAGCGGACACTGTTTTGATCCAGAATTACCGTTTTACTCCTGTATCCAGAATTGGACTTATAGGTAGTCAAACTTAGACATTTTTTTAATACCGAAAATATTGGTGATGTCTGTTTCAATATCCGAGGACATTGGTGGGAGTTCAACTTTAGTGGCCCTTTGATCTGACAGGTTTCTTATTTGAAGATGGTCGATTCTACACCAGGCAAGTATACCTTACCGAGTGTACAGTATTTATATGTCCCTTTTGCTACTATTATTCTTTCTGTCATAAGGTTACATGCTTCTTATGTTCATACTTGGTTTGTTTTCTTTTGCTTTACTTATTTTATGTTTACGTGCACGTACATGTATTCCAGTATTTTCTTTCACTGCTTGTTATATTTGCTCATTGTGTTCACAGTTGTCTTATGATAGAATTGCTTAGTTCTATGCCATGTTCCCTGATCATTAATTGACTTGATTATGCATCCCGTATCACTTTGACTTGATTTGACTTGAGTTTGAATTAACCTCGTGTTCCCTTAGGAGAGGAGGTTGATACTAGAATTGGCTAAATTGACCATTCTCGATCGGGAGTTACTTGTATTCAACTACAATTAAGATACTACTATAGATTGAGAGTATCTTGCATTATACTACAGTCTGTAGGATTTATTTGATTGATTGTTAGCCAAGTCTAGTGCAACACTTCTCTACGGCATGTCACCCTTTTAGATGTCATCCCTTCGTTGTGTTATTTATTTTTCTTTCAGTTGCGTGTTCATTTTTTGTTACATTCGACATGTATATTATGTATCTTGCTAGTCTCCTGAGGACCTGATGAACTCTCCAGGTAGTTAGTCTCGCATAGCTGGATCGCAGATCATAGATCCATGGCTATATTCGACTCAGGTATTTTATCATGCTTTCATATTGTATCCATTATTTGGACTCTTCTCTTAGCTTAGTTTTGTAGACCCATATCATTCTTCGGGTCTAATCGAGCATATACGTTATTGGGCTGCAGATTATACTATACTGCTCATTCTTAATATTTATTCATCATGTCGATTGAGATAGATATTAGTTAATTTTATAGATTGATTTAGAAAACCAATACAGCTTATACGTATTCGAGCCGGGTGGAGTTCGCTTGATACATAGTTGGTATGTATACGATCTCCTAGTCCTACGTATTTTGGGACAAGGTGTTACAGGTATACTTGCATGGAGGTGGTATGAGGTTTTGATGATGTCCAAAGGATGAATATGTCCAATCAACAGAATCTGAAAGGATGGAATCTCCACGACCGTCCCCAAATATTGAAATAAACTGCACCAACGTTCCCAGAATAAGAAAAATGTCTAGGAAATCCTGACAAAAAATAGGCTTCCAAGTCAGGTTGTTAGATTATTTTCTTTACTGTTTAGTAACTAGTTTTCATCAACTTTTGAGTCAATTTTTGGGCAATTCTAACCGATTATATCAAAGCTAATTGAAGGGGTCTAAACTGGGTTATATAGCCTTTGCATAGGAATTTCTAGATCGAGAAAAGATAGAGTAGAAATCAAGAATTCAAGAATGAAGGGTGATACCTTGCTTTTGAATTTGACAGAACAGAGTACTTTGTCCTATGTTGTTGTCGGCGGTCGTGGCGGCGCTCTGGCGAACTCCTGGTGGTCAACAGTGTTATGGAGGATTCGTCAAGGTCAGGAGATTACTCTGGGGTCGCGCGAAGTCTACGGGAAGATTTTCTTAGGTTTCAGGGAGATTCCTATCAAATGGGTTGAGCATATATACTCGAGTTTTTTAATCATAATTTAATTCGAATTTTATAGGTTTTTGATTGGGATTGGGGTTGGGGTTCAATTCGAGGAGAATCCTATCGAGATTACACAGGAAAAAAAATTTGAGGAGATTTTCTAAAAATTTGATAAGGTTTGAAGGATTTAAACCTATACTCTTCTCCTACTTCCAGTTTGGCTCGAGTTAGAGTTGTTACTATTCCTCAGAATTGTAACATCTAGGTTTGAGTTTTTCCTAATCATATATAAATCTAATATATATCCTATATTTATCTATATTTTTTCCTATATTTATCTATATACACATGTATATATAACTTAATAATTCAGAAAAATCTATAAAAAAAAAAAACTAAGAAGAATTTATAATATTTCAAAAATTAAGTACTAATTCAGTAACAAATAACATTTATATTACATATTTTTATAAAATTACTTATTCAAAGTATATATAAAAATACTATATAAATATATAACTTGCATTTACTTTATATTAATTTTTTAGAGTAATAAAATATAAATAATCTTAGTCAAAAAATAGAGGGGGGTTTACATTATGGCATGATCACTATGTTGCGATACAAGGGTGGCACGATCACGGTATTATTATTATACAAATCGGCTATAGTTATGCCATAAAACTGATCCTGAGACAAGATTAGAAAGACCAAAAAAGAATAAGTTGTACTCACTAAAATAATGTGTTGGTTTTGGATAGGTGGTTCACCAGTACGGTTGTGTACTGACACCCTACCAGTTTTTATGGTATCAACACGCTTGGTACGAACCTCGCTTGGACACGCTGAGGCATGGAGTTCCTTAGAATTTTGAGGCGTGCGACCGCATTGAAGACATTACTTATATGGAACATAATGTATGGACATCGCCTTCTGAAGCATCCGCAAGTGGCAAGCCTTGAACCTTTGTATAGAGAGAAGAGAGAGCTGAGTGATTATATTCAGAGAGAGTGTGAGCTTGAGTGACTTGTAAATTTGGCCTCGTGCCTTTGTAATCTTTTGTTTCAATATTAATAAAGATGACTTTGTTTCTATATATCTTATGTTATTCAATTTTTTTGCTCGAAACTTTTATGCGACAACTCGTCGCCAAACTGCTGTAACTGGCCATTATGAAAATTGCCTTGCGTGATCGCAACCTAGGCTCGCACGGCATCACGGCCTAGCGAGGATGATCGATTCTGCGGACCCGGGGCGTGACATGGTAGACGCTCTTGTTAATACCACTACTAAAATATGATCTATTAGCGACGTAATTTAGCGACGGCGTAAAATTACGTCGCTAGATATGGAATATAGCGACTCCTTTATATAAACATCGCAAAACGTCGCTGAATTGTGACGTTCAGCGACAGGAGTTAAATTACGTCGCTGAATAGCGACTTTCAGCGACATATTATTAAAATATGTCGCCATATATTAAAATTTTGTGACGTTTAGCGACGGCCTCTCTTGATGTCACTAACATTTTTACTTAGGGCACACCATTTCCTTTTTTTTCCCCTCACTCGAAAATTCTAATTTTCCCTCGAGCTCCATCGGCGACCCCTTCCTCCCCCCCCCCCCCCCCCCCCCCCGGCGACTCCCTCCCCCCCGGCGACTCCTTCCCCCTCCGGCAACCCCTACCCCCTCCCCCCCCGTCGAGCTCCTCCTCCTCGAGCTCCTCCTTCCCCAATCCGAGCTCCTCCTCCTCTTCCTCAGGTAAACCCTAACCTAACTCATCTCCCTCCTCCTCCTCCACCCCGCACACACCCACTGTCTGTGCAGTTCTGATACTTCGACCCGGGACAGTTGTTTGGACACTAACACGACCCTTGGACACATTTGTATGCACACAAACACATATGACCCCTCTTGACATGTTTTGGGTTTTATTTAGGTTGTGGGGTTTGGCAGTTGAAATACAATCTCAGGTTTTCCTGAGATTGAGTTTGGACTTTCTGAGATACAAGGTTGGATTTAGTTTGTTGACTGTGAGTTGAGTTGGGGGTTTGAGTTAAATTGAGTGTTTAGAAGTTGTTGGTTGTATACTCAGTTTCCTGAGATATATGTATGTGGAATAGAAATGTGTTGGCTTGGTATGTTTAGTTCATATATGTAGAGTAGTGATATATAGATGAGATTATATATAGATATTCATGTGGGGTAAGGTTATGATATATAGGGGCTTGTTATATTTGGATTTGAGATGATGTATATATCTTTATATTGCAATCTCAGTTTCTGAGTAGATATGTATATATATACTTTGATACATATAGATGACTTTGGGTTGTTTGGAGTTTTTTTGTTCTCTTAGAGGCCAAGGGTTAGTCCCTTGGGTTTTGTTTAGATTCAATGTGTGTGTGGATTTGAGATGATGTATATATACTCAGCAAGCAACAGACCCTTCCTCCCTCCCTTTGTCTGTTCTCTTAGAGGCCAAGGGTTTAGCCCCTTGGGTTTTGTTTAGATTCAATGTGTGTGTGGGTTAAATTGGAGAGTTTGAGAGTGAGTTCTAGTTTGTCAGGTATTACATAATTGCACAAGTCTTATTCGATTTTTGGATTTGGACCGAAGTCGAAACCCAAAAGTGAAACCGAAATAGAAATTTTAGTATTTTAAAAACCAAAACCGAACCATTTTTTTTAATGATTCGGTTCAGTTCGCTTTTCGGTCCAAAATCGAATAATGCTCATGCCTAGTAATATGTATGTATGCCTGATATTTAAGAAAATTAATAAATTCCCACACCGTTTATTCGAATCTTATATATATATATGTATATATATATATATATATATATATATATATATATATATATATATATATATATATATATATATATAGTGAGAGATATCCTTCGGGAGATTGCTAGTTGGAGAAATAGAAAAGTGCTTTAATTTTCTTGTGGGGAAAATGTCACGACCCGCACCCGGATATACGGGTATGGATATGTGGGCTGTCACGACCTGCACCCGCTTTTCAGATGCGAGCTCGTGAGCAAGCCAGCTACGCATCAAGCGGACTCCAGCCCGACTCGAATACGTAAACGTTGTCACGGCTAAGGTAAGCTGCCAAATCATGGCAAACAAATCTATATCTCAATCCACAATAAGACAATAAACATGAATGAACACTATGGGTCGTGGTCTGCAGCCCACTAACATATATGTCCGATAAGACTCTAAAGAAAATAAAGAGTTTACAACTGAAACAAGAAATAGGATATCTCATGATAAGGAATAAAAAGTACGAGCGGATAATAAACACAATAGCGATATCTGAATCCCACAAGCGTATCTTTGCCTCCGTAATACCCACATGATTCACAAATCCTCCGCCATCCAGAACTACTAGCTAACTCCATACAATCGCTAAACCTGAGAAGATCATCAGGTCCTCAGAGGACATAGCAAGATACATATATACATGCCTATCTAACAGTTTTATCATGCGTAAGAAAATAAATAAGAGGAAACAGGAACACGACAAATGACTATGAACACGAATACAAACACGAACATGAACACGAACACAAATACGAACACAAATACGAACACGAACATGAACACCAGAACAACTACGCGTAAATGAACTGCCGGATAAACAATAATCACGAGATCAATGGAAGAAACCAAACCCTCATCCCGAGTGTGGACTCTCTGGTTTGAACTAAGCACTAACCCTCGTCCCAAGTGTGGACTCTCTGGTTAGCTCACGGCAAGACACCCTTATCCCGTGTGTGGACTCTCTGGTGTAATTGGTCAACCCTCGTCCCGAGTGTGGACTCTCTGCTGCCAATGATCACGACAAACACCCTCCTCCCGAGTGTGGACTCTCTGGTGCACCAAACAACCCTCGTCCCGAGTGTGGACTCTCTGGTTGTGTACAACGATAATCAAGGCTATGGCAGTTCACTACACGCACTCGTTCTATGATACAACTCAAGCAAGGTACTAACGAGAACTCCAAATGTGAAATACAAGGCCAAAATATGAACATGGCTATAAACAATAAAAATAACTCCACAGAAAATAACACAAAAAAGCACATGTCCATAAATAATCCAAAAGCTAGAAACTGAAATAAAATGCATGTAAATAAAACTGTAGAGGAAGGCAAGGTATACTTGTCTGGTGGTTGCACGCAGATCCAACAAAATACAGTCAACTGCTAAGCCATGAAGTCTAAGTCACCATAACTGTCTCCGAAAGCTTAAACAAATATTGCTAACATTCTCAGAATAGTCAAATTAGCTAGGATTGCATGTCCTTAAGTCCAATTCTGGACACAGGGACAAAACGATAATTTCGGACAAAAATGATGTCCGCCGTTGGACCCGCTTTGCACCG